>JBDJHY010131600.1:0-13540 GCA_039654485.1 Withania somnifera
CCCTAAAACATCGGTTTACTATAGAAAAAAATTAAAACTATAGTAAAAACGAGGGATTACTGGCTAGAAATGCACGAGGAACCAAGATACCAAGCTTTCACAGAGAAAAATAGCCAAACTACCTTCAACCAAGAGATTGAAGGTTGCTAGTTTCCGATGGAAAAGAGAATGAAGTTCTCTGCTTTTTGTTGTTCTTTTTGAAAAGAAAGAAATAGTACTATACTAATTAGAATTTTTTTATTAGCTTTAGGATGATATATATATATATAAGGTAAGGGGAGGTGGGGTGATTTTTAAATAACTAGGAACTGTATAATTAATATAAAATATTTATAATACTTTAAATACATCAAAATTAATAAAAAATTATTTATAATAAAACCTACCCCTTAAAATAATAAAACTTCAACATAATTTGGTATGCTAACATAAAAAAAATATTAACTAAATTGAAACATTTTAATTCAATGCTACAAAAATCCCACAATTAAAAGAGAGTCCAAACACAACACTCTATAATGTCAGACTCGATGGAAGTGACAAAAAAGCGACACGAGGTCTTATGAGATAAGTAGAACTCGAAGAAGCCTTAAATGAAAAGAATTCAAGTTACAAAATTACTAAGGAATCGATCAATCGATGCAGAAAGCCATACAGGACTTGGGGAAACCTCCATTATGCTCTAAAGGACAGAGTGATTCGGGAAATACAAAAATAACTACAAGAGCCATTACATATAGCCAGGGTCAAATATGGGTCAAAACGTGCCTATGGACCCCTGAACCTGAAACTCTTAATAAAAGGTAGCAAAATGTTTCTCACATTGTAGAGAACGCATACACAAAATTTGGAGCTAAGACGAGTAAGAAATAATTTATAAATAATAGATTCTAGTGATGAAACAACTTTGAAAATTTGGGAAATTGTGGATGAAACTTGGAGAAATTAGAGTGGAAACTTACCAATAATTGATGAATAATTGAAGAAATATTGTTTCCAATGTCACCCAATATCATGCAAAGACCTAAGAATTTTAATGGAGTTTTAAGAGTGTTTGGAAGTCGAAGACTAATGAACAATTGCTGAAATTTGTGAAATTCTAGGTATTTATACATGGCAACAGATTGCTTTAACGCCATCGCATTGGTTATGGTCACAATCATGTAGTTGGAACTATAGGGGCATTGCGATCGAGTGTATTATACTGCACCATCATGTGGGATTAGAAAAAGGAGTGCGATTGCGTAAAGGTATGTTGTGATCACGTAAAGGGCTGATCCATACCTTCATGATTCCATGCAAGACCTTCGAGATCGCAAAGAGGGTTGCATGGTTGCACTAGATAGAATCATCCAAAAACCAAGCTTTAAAATAATGCTCGGAATATGTTCGAAACCCTATAAATACAAACCAAATATGCAACCGACATGAAAATTATATTTGAAACCCAACGGCACAGAAGAAGTTCCAATCCGAGATTATTTTGATGAAATATTGATCAAAGTAAACACTTTCCCAAAATAACCAACTTTTCACCTAAGTACTCAAAATGAGTTTGGTTGGCTCAAAGCCCGAAGAATAACTCACCTAAATCAAACTCGACATTGACATTTCAAACTCAACGGTATAAACAAAATTCCAGTCCGAGATTATTTCAAATAAATGTTGAACAAAGTTGACAATTTGCTAAAATAACAAACTTTTCCAATTGAGTACTCAAGATGAGCTCGGTTGGCTCAAAGCCTGAAGAATAACTAACCTAACCCAAACTTGACATTCCTAAGCGGATGGCCTAGTCGAACTTTCAATATGAGGATCCGATCACAAAATAACCACCCAAGAAACACGTATGATTTACAAGACACATAAAACTCACAAAATAAGATAAAGCCAAAACCAAGGCCTTCAGACTCAAACCTAGAGTCCATCTAGACCAAAATCCACATTTTGAAGCTAACAGAACTGTTGAAATTACATTCTGAGTTTGTTTACACAGAATATTGACTGAAGTCAACGATCTTAGTAGTAAAGGCTCTAAAATAGGGAAAGAACATAATAACAAAATAAACAACTAGGGAACTGAACCACCGACTGCGGCAAGTCATAAATGACTTAGGGACGCTATAGGAAAAATCTAAGATACGAGGAAATATGAAAATACAAAAATGACTGTAACGGTCATTAAAACATCCACTTCTAAAAAAGACTTTCATCCTCTAAAGTCAGAACAAGGGAGTACTTGAAGGCTCAAGCAGATGCAAATACTAGGATCTTAAATAAGTCTCGATATCCCAAATTGCATCCTCTACGAGACGATCCCTCCATTGAACTTTAACTATAAGATTCTCTCTAGACCTCAAGTTCCTTATCTTTCTATCCAAAACTAGAATCGGATCCTCAGTTATCAATAATCCCTCATCAACCTTAATAGAATCATAACAAAGTGCATCCGACTCATCAGGGATATACCGTCTCATCATTGACACATTGAAGACCGGATGCACAACTATAAACATAGGAGGCGAAGCTAACTTATATACAACACTACTAATCCGATCAAGAATCTCAAAAGGGATAATATACCAGGGACTGAGCTTTCCCCTCTTTCCAAACCTTATCACACCCTTCATAGGAGATACCCATTAGAAAACTCTATTACTAATACCAAACTCCAAGGCACAATGACAGCGGTTAAAATAACTCTTCTGTCTACTCTAGGCTGGCCGAAGCCTATCCTGGATCAATCATACCCTGTCTAAAGCATAAAAAAATAGATATATACTTTGCAATCTAGACTCAAACCCATCCAAAAAACCACTTGGAAAGAAAAACCATCTATCATAAAATAATTCAAAAAAGGGTCATCTGAATAATGGAGTGGTAGTAGTTGTTACATGCAAACTCTTTCAATGCCAAATACTGATCCAAGAACTACTTAAGTCAAGAACACAAGCCCTCAACATGTCCTCTAGGACCTAATTGGTCCTCTCAGACTAACCATCTGTGTGAGATGAAAAGCTGTGTTAAGATGAACCTCAATTCCCAAACCACACTAAAGCATTCTCCAGAATTGAGATGTAAATTGAGTACCACAATCAGAGATGATAAAAACCAAAATACCATGAAGTCTAACCACCTAATGAATATAAATAAAGGCAAACTTCTTTGCGCTATATGTAACCAGAATTAAGTATGCAGACTTAGTCAACCTATCAATAAAAACCCAAATCAAATCGTCGCTAAGAGGAGTTCGAGGCAAGACTGAAATGATAGCAATAGTGATATGTTCCCACTTCTAGTCGGGAATGGGAAGCCACTGCATCAAACTACCCAGTTTCTAATGCTCAAAGTTAATATACTAACAATTTAAGCATTGAGAAATAAACTAAGCTATATCCTTCTCCATACCACTCCACCAGTAAATCTTCCTCACATCTCTATACATCTATTTTGCACCTGGATGGAAAAATAGGAAATGTGGGCCTCACGAAGGATCAATTGAATCAAATCATCGACCAGTAGAACATAAATATGGCACTCAAACTAAGAATACTGTTCGAATCTAATGTATGTATGTGGGGTTCCCTCCATTAAAATTTACCACAAATGTCAAACAAGTCTAGGTCCTCAACCTGACGCTGTTAAATCTAGTCAACCAATGAAGAACATGCCTCAACACTAGCAAAAACATGGCCTGAATCTGTTAGCTCATGTCTAACTAATCTGTTAGCTAAAGACTGGATGTGTAAGGATAAGGCCTCTAAAAAATTGACAAATCAGCCAAGCTACCATACTCATCAACTTCTAGATCAAGGAATCCGCACACATTTGCCTTGCTTAGATGGTATAGAATAGTATTGTCATGGCCCTTTAGCAACTCAATCCATCTCCACTGGTGATCATTACGATCCCTTTGACTCATAATGTACTGAAGACTGTGGCGATTGGTGAATATATCATAATGAACTCCATGAAGGTAGTGGTGCCAAATCTTGAGCGCAAAGACTACAACCACCAAATCCAAGTCATGGGTTGGGTAGTTGCACTCATGAACCTTAAGCTATTTATAAACATAAGCAATAACACGACCCTGCTATGTCAAAACACAATGAAGACCCATATCGAAAGCATCACAATAAACCATAAAACTCTAACTCTCAACTGGTAAAGTCAACACATGAGCGAATGTCAAGATAGTATTAATCCTTTGGAAATAATCCTCACACTTATCGAACCACTAGAAAAGAACATCCTTTCTTGTTAATCTAGTCAATGGCACTGCTCGAAGAGAACCCCTAAACAAAATAATGGTAGTAACCAACAAGTCTAAAAAAAGCTACGAACCTTATTAAGAGTAGTTGGTCTAGGCCAATCACGAATAGTTGAAACCTTGGTTAAATCCAACATAATACCCTCTTTGGACACCATATCTACAAGAAATGCAACTAAATTGAGCCAAAACTCTCACTTTGAGAACTTGAGATAAAGAGGATGATCTCTCAAAGTCTGAAGAGGAAAATCCATAAATGATGCTCATAATCCTCTCTACTCCTCAAATACACCAAGATATCATTGATGAACACGATTATTAAGGAATCAACGTAGGCCCTGAACACATGATTCACCAAATCTATAAAAGCTATGGGTGTATTAGTTAACCTAAAAGACACCACTAGGAACTCATAATAACCATATTGCATCCTAAATGCTTTTTTGGAATATCCTCAGTCTTGATCCTTAATTGATGGTAACACCATCTCAAAAACAAATCATCAATATGGGGCATAGGATACTTGTTCTTCATAGTAACACCATGAATAGGCCTATAATTGATGCACATGCACACAGAACAATCTTTCTTCTTCACAAACAAAATAAGAGCACCTAGGGTGAAACACTAGGTCAAATAAGACCCTTATCTAATAGATCCTGAAGCTGAATCTTAATCTCTCTCAACTCAGTAGGTGCCACACAATTAGGAGCAATAAAAATAGGCTCAGTGCCTAGCTCTAACTCAATACCAAAGTTGATGTCTTGTTCAAGTGGTAAGCTTAGGAGATTTATCAGAAACACATTAGCAAACTCACTAAAAATAGGCATCGACTCAAAAGATATAAAATCAATATCAATATCTCTAACATATGCAAGATAAGACAAAAAACCATGAGAAACTACATGATATCCTTAAGGAAGGATATGATCCTCATGGATACGCAACTAACCGAACCCTTCTACATGACTAGGGATGTACCGACCACAACTAAGGCCACAATTTTGGCATAATAATCCACGACCGTTCTATGAGGGGATAATAAGTCCATGTATAGTATCACGTCAAAAATCAGCCATATTGAAAAATATCAAGTTATTCCATCTCAAAATCCCCAATCACCATAGAACAGAATCTCAACACACGTTCCACTACTAAATAATCTCCTAATACAGTGTAGATAGATAACGACAAAGGAAGTGGCTCACTACTATACTTAAACATGGAGAATAATAAATGACACATATGAGCAAGTAGATCCTGGATCAGATAAAGCCTAAGCGGGATGATAACACATAGAGATACTACCTATCACAACAACATTGGAGGCCTCTGCCTAGAGTCTACCTGAAATGTCATAAAAATAATGACGACACCGCCATGACCAGCATTACGACCTTAGGCCTAAACACGTATAGGAGCATTATTGCCTGGAGCACTACCACTCTTGCCTTGAAATACAACTGACATAACTAGCTATGCTGGAATAGGAGCCGGCATAACAGGAGGCTATACCATGGTCTAAAAATACTGTACTAGAGATAATATCTAGCCAAGTATAGCTCCACACTCATATCATGGCCCTACATATCTGCCCTGATGAGTAAAACCTGAGTTTTCACCATAACCTGAAGAGCTTGAGGTAACCACCTCTCAACTTCTATTATGAAGACCGACCCTCGTAACCTTAAGAACCACTGCCGAAATTCTATAATAATGCCTGAACAGAATGACTACGCTGTTTCTGCTGCTGGTGATGAGATAGGGTCTTTCTACACAAACCATAACCCCTAACACCATAACTCGAAACGTTACAGTGACCCTAATTATGAGGCCTCTTCTCCTCCTTAACTCTTTCTGCACCCAAACCCCTTCATAATATGAGCATGCTCAAGAATGGTTTGAAAGGGTGACCTGATAGAAACTAATACATCAGTAGTCTTATGAATCTTAGAGTCTAACAAAAGAACAAAATGATGGATCCTATCCATATCATTAGATATATAACTAGAACCATAAATACATAATCTGTGAAACTCAGCCTCATACTAAGAAACAGATAAGGAAGCTCAAGTCTAAGAAACTCATCTCTCATGCAGTCCTGCTCAGTGAGAGGAATATACCTCTCCAAGAATGCATCATGGAAGGAACTCCAAGAAATACAGGTCGAATCAGGTGACCTGGTCAAACAATAAGACTTCTACCACTACTTGGTGAGGATGCCTATTTGTTATACTATAAAATAAACACAGTGGCTCTCTAGCGGTATGAGGTTATGCAATCCCTCTTGACACCTATCAATTAAATCTCTCGGATACTCTCTTGGAGTACTGGTGAATCTTGAAATACCCATTCTCAAAAATCTATCCAAAACCCTTTTTGTCCGAGTCATACATAGGCGGATATGAAGGGGTAGGAAAAACCACCAATGGAGAAGGCACTGTTGGTCTGATGCTGGATAGAGAGGTTTTGGTGGTGTATGAATAAGGAATACTAAAATAGGTACCATAAGTACTCAGTCACACTACTGGATTAAATGAACCAGGGTCTGAATTCTGTACTCCACCTGTTGGCTTTCCCGAAATACCTAATAGGTTTAATAAGAAGCCCTTCATCTTTGGAGTCAAGGATGGAATTGATAAAGACATAAAAGAAAAAAAAATGACCCCTGCACCTTCAGTGGCTGTTGACCTGGTACAAGCTTAGGATTGATATATGCAGCTCTGATGGGTGATGCAGCTCTATCAAGTTATACTACTCTAGCATGTTCTCTGCCTCAATCCTTACCAGTTCCTCTAACTAGTGGTGCAACAGGATCATCATGTCCTAATGATGTCGAAAATCATATACATACTATCAGTAGAAGAGTGAACAAGAATAAATGAGATTTTAAGAGACTAACTATGATACACGTTTGACATAGAAATGAAAGGAGGATGAATTCCTAAAGAAGACATTGTAGCCTCTTGAAGATAGGATACAGTCTTCATCATACCATATCTACAGGACCCTACTAGACACTAGCTCATATACCAAGGATACTAACAAAACTAAGGCTATGATACCAATTTTTCATTACCCGATTTCTTAGGTCATAAAGGCACCTACATTGCACCATGGGAGAACCACCAAATAAGTATACATGGTAAGATAAAGAAACTAAAAGCAGAAGATAAGTCAAAATATATAGGACATAGATAATTAGAAGTCCAAAGCATTAATATAAAATCTCAAAACTGGTAAAATACATGAGCCTCTATCATAAATTGTCAAAGAAATATGTAATACGAAATAGCAAGTACATCTTCCTCAAAAGTGAAAAATAATAGAACGAAATAGATAAGAGAGGTAAATGCAAGCTCCAAATACCAAAAGTCATTGTCTATCTCAAATTAATATAATTAGTACAAATCTGGAATCAGTAGGGATGACTCATACCTGGATTTGTATTAGAAGATGCAGAGCGTAGTATAAGTACCAAATAGTCAAAGAAAAATAGTACCTAGTAGGAAAAAATGGTCGACTGCGCCCATATAAGAATAAAAGTAGTAAATAGACAAAGAACAAAAGTAGGTCACAAAAGCCAAACAAGTAAAACAGACAGAGGAACTAGTTAACAGGATAAAGACGAGAAGATATCCTAGATAACTAGCTAATAATAAGAAAGATTTAGGAAAATAAAAAAGAGAACGTACTTGAATCCATGCTCATCTAACAAGATATAAATAAACAATAGGAGTGATGGTATACCTTGGTAACCTCAAATATCGAAAATACAAAGAACTCCATAATTGTAGAAATAAAAAGCATGAAAGGCAACCCAATATGTATATATGTATATTCCACTAATATAAGTATATAAAAATAGTAAATAGTAATAAATAAAAGCCCAACGGCCTCCTATACGACCGACAGATAAAGACAAGTGAATGCAAACCCTTCAGCCTCCATAAAATCGGATAGTAAAACAAGAAAACAATACCTAAGGATAAAATATGTGAATGATAAGATATGATGCTGGACATAAATGTGTATGCTCCTCCTCCAGTACCCATAGGTCAGGCAGGAAGAACCCTTGAAAGGGCTTCCTCCGTATATCTCTACTTCCTCATATACCCATCCTCCAGTCGTATGCTAGCCTGGATTGACAAGTTATATGGTGGGCATCACCACTTACTAAATTAATACTCATAACTGAAAATATAACCTCAAAATATCACTATATGAATAAGTTCTCAGGGATCACCAAATATAAATCATAGTAATCTCGATATCATAGCTCGGGCATCACCAAGTCTGAAGCTAATATAGATCATCAATGTATCACGCTCGAGCATTATCGAGTCTAGTAGTATATCAAAAATAGTGTTAGATCTTCATTATCCCATTTATCATCGAAAACTGGTAAAATTATTATTTATTACTCATTTTAATCTCATAATACCGAAGAGGGACCTAAAAGACCATGCAAGGTTTCAAAATCAATAATATCAGGCTTTTGGCTATAAAATAGTGAAAATAAATGCATAAAAAATAATTTTATGATAATGATATGCTCAATTACAAATAATATATCACAACAAGTCCTACAGGTCCTATACAGGCTCGACATCTACAACGATCATAACCAGTTATAGTATGCGAGACTCACAAATATTTCCCATAAATCCCACCATCTATGCTCCAGAGGCAATAAACATCACGCAGGGTCACAAGGTGTACTAAAATTCTAATTGAAACACCAAAGTGTAACCAAGAAGCGGACTAAAGAAGTGGACAAGGTCAAGGGTACCAAACCTAAAAGCCAAACCAAAGGATGGATAATCACTACAATTATTTCCATATAATCCAAGTATAAGTCGGTAAGCCATAACGTACCTGATGATCGAAGATATGCTCACAAATAATGAATAAAGTATCTAAGGCAACTCCAAAAATACATAAACAAGCTTGAACGATCAAGAAAATAAAAATATGATAATTTATACATTAAATCGAGTCAAATAATACCCATAAATCTATAATTATGGCGGATAAAAATCTGAGTCAAGATGGGCCTACTGGCCCATGAACCCAAAACACTGAATAAAAGTATTAAAATATTCCCTACATCGTAGAGGAATCATACCTAAGATTTAGAGCTAAGACGAGTAAGAAATAGGCTAGAATTAATGATTTAAATTGAAGAACAAACTTGAGAATTTTGAGAAATTTTGGATGAAATTTGAAGAAATTAGAGAAAAAATTTATCAATAATCGGAGAAATATTATTTCAAACGTCACCAACTATCGCATTCAAAGACCTAAGGATTTTTAATGAAGGATTTTGAGTTTTTGGAAGTAAATATATGAGGAAGAACACTGAGAGTCTTGAAATTCCAGGTATTTATACCTAGAAGGAACGTACTCTACGTAATTTAGTGGTTGAGGATCGACATCATGGATCTAGGGTACAAGGCTCTACGCGATCAAGCGACCATGAAAGCTGAGCTGACACTAGGACGTGATCATGTGGGACTCAGTCACAATAGCAAACGCCTGAAGAAATGCTTCATCATGATCATGTGAAATGGATATGTGATTTCTTAGAAGATAAGTGTTATGCACTAGCAAAACTTGCAACATGAAAAACAAACCAATGATCAAACTTTAAAAGGATGCTCGGTATGCGTTCGGAACCCCATGAGAAAAAATCAAATAAATTACATGTATCAAAATGATATTTCAGACTTAACGACACAAATAAAATTCTAATTTGAGACTGTTTCAATAAAATGTTGACCAAAGTTAACTCTATGCCAAAATAACCAACATTCCAATAGAGTAATGAAAATGAGATTGGTTGGCCAAAAATCCGAACAAACAAATCACCTAACCTAAACTCGACATTCTAGAACTGATGGATTAGTCGGATTTTAAATCCAAGACTCCTATCACAAAAGTCAACCCAAGCTTGATAATGCTCAAACTCACTATTTAAGTATGACAATAATTGTCAATATAAAGTTACCCAACGTGAGTCAGGATTGAATAATAAGAGTGTTGCACTCAGTAAGGATGATTGAGTTGATTTACTAAAACAAAAGTTAAAAATAGGGGGATAAACTAATTCTAGGAATTATGTTAGCAAATTATATGTTTGAAATTGTGACTCACAACTATAGTAGTTACAGTTGAATAATCAAATTAACAAGGCTTAGAGGTGTGCACTAAAGGGATTGAGTGATAATTAAGGTGATTATATTTTGAAAAATAATCCTTGCCAGGGCATGGATAGGCTAAGTTCAAACCTAGATAACTAAACATCTCTATTTAGTACGATTAGTGTTCATACTAAATTCTCAATAAGATGAACACACTAATTGACTAACTTATGACCTCACACATGGTAGCTTATCTCTAAGTCTACCAATTAGATGAGTATTAAACCCAAATTTGTACCATTAATTGTTCCCTAAGAACAATTCTCATTCTCATGGTGACTAGTCTATCTAAGAATGAACTTGACTTTGAAACTTCAAATAAATAACAAATCATGAAACCATTAATAGACCCATGCTAAAAAAAATTTTTATGAGATAAAATCCCAACACCCATAATCTCTATTCTACACCTATAATTATACACATCCCCAAGAAAAAGATTTAGTTAAGCACGAAGTAATATGAGGAAATTATACCATGTAAAGGCTCAGATTCAGCCATTATTCTGATTAGTACACTTCCATTCTCACAAAATTGCACAAAATCTCTACATGGAAAACCCTTGTTCTTTGCTAAACCACCTACTTTTTTCTTAAAAGATTAAGGCTACAAATTATGATATGTTTTTAGGTTTGGAAATACCTTATATACACTTTTCAAAATAAGAAAAATATTAGCTGAAAAACCTGTAATAGAGGCATAAGTATCCCACAATTGTTTGAACTTGTGATTGTTACTTGGCAATGATTCTTGATCTTATGCGGCGGTGGAATTGTTTTTGGATAGTGGTGACCACCATGTGGGACGGCGATTTGTTGTCTAGGGTTGTTGACCGCTATCTCCTTAAATCTGGTTTCCTAGATTTTCTGCCAAAGACAGAGGTACCGTAGCTGGGATGGAGGTCTGCCGTCTAAGATGACAGTAGGATCTTTTAGCTGCTGTCTTGACTCTTTTCCTACAAATATATGCATTTAAGCTCTTTTTTCCTTGGTGTTCTCGAATTTACCTTAATACCTAAAAGTTAACCAAATAAACATTAGAAATGGGATAAATGGTTAAGGAGATAAACATGTTTGAGCTATTTTAGGACTAATGAGTGGTATCTTCACCAATTATCAACACCCCTAATGTAATTCTTTGCTCTTCCTCAAGGAAATCAACCAATTCAATGAGAACTGTAGCCTAAGAATTATACTAGCTTTCTACCCATGCACATGCATCATTTGAAAAAATCCATGCCCTTACTATGAAAACTATGTTTCTATGTTTACAATTTACATCTATTCCATGAATCACAAGCCTCCGCCATTGAATAAACATCATTATTTACAATCATTCTCAACAATACCAAATAAATTCATTTATTATGCACAAGAGATGGATACGAGATTCCCTCACATCAAAGAAATTCCCCTTTCCACTCACTACATTATACATACATGAGAATAAATTCGAACGCACACTCTCACAAAAATGATCACATGCACAAACACCATGCAATAGGCTTGCTCTTACTTTCCAATGCATACTTCAAACATGACCAAATGAAGATCTCAAAGAACTTTCCATGACTTGTAATGTAGGTTATGGGTAAAGTAGGATAGCATTTGATATTAGTCCTACACCTACCTCAAAGCACTACAAGTGATTCCCTAGGCCTTACCTATCCAAACTCCTCATGAGGGGGTTATTACCATGGACCATTTTCTTTGGATCAATATTTTTGATTTTTTGCTTCCTCCTCCTTTTCTACTATGAATAACTTTTATTCACCATTTACGCACTATAAGCATCACACCACAAATGTTTTTGTGTTTCTTTTCTATTTTATTCTTTTTTTTTTGTAAGGACATAGACCTCAACAAGGAAGACGGAAGGAAGGCTATTGCTATTAGAACTTGATCAATACCCACTTTGGCTAGGCCATTCACATTGACTACACCCCCAACTTAGGTGTTAAACCTACGTTTTGTTTCCCTTCACCTTAGTGCTTCATGGTTTGGTTCAAATCAAGGTGCGATGCAAGAAATGGTTCATGACTTGTAACGTGGTTTCCAAAGAAAAGTCCAGGGCTCAAATGGGTAGAACTAGACCACCCTCCTTACGATTTGGTGGGCTAGAAATGGGATAATTTCAAGTGTTCCCTCACTTAATGGCCTGAGATAATCTCTTCCCTCAAGCCATTCGTTATTTGCAAAGGATCAACAAGCAAGTTCTAGATGATGCTCATGACATGCAATCCATGCAAAGACTCGCTACAGATGGCATTCAACCCACTCTAGATGCAACAAGTTCAATCCTCCAAATGGTGTTCTTAAATCATTACAAACTATAAATAATGAACACCTAGTTAATGAAGGATGCAAGAGACCATGCAATATGTTAAATCAGTTTGTTTCACATGTCCGACCTAATTTGAAAAAAAAATTAGGAACTATTTGAAAAAGGTGGGTCTCCAAATTTTGCAATGAAAACTAACCCATATGATACATCACTTATCAATAATACCACACAAGGATACAACCCAAGAATGGTATTTACCTACCATTTTCTTATGCAAGTAAGGTTAAATACTAATCACATGCACACACAAACCATCATAATCACATAAAAAGTAAAAAAGTAGTATCTACCACAATAAAAAACAAAACATAGAAGAGAAGGGAAAGTTAAACAACCCAGTGTCAAATCAAACTAAGATCGAATTAGAGTTAAATATACTACCCCCAACTAAAGAAATGCATTATCCCCAACGCAATAAACTAAAAAGAGTAGGTAAAGGAGTAAGAGGGTCCCCCTGTGGCAATTAAGACTGGGAGGTAGATATGGGGAATCACTACCCATCTCCTGTGCAGGTACCGTGGACTGGTCAAATATTTCTTCATCGAGATTTCTCCCACTAGTCTGTGTCATGGTTGTGTCTTTTATCGAACAGAAAAGTTCTGCATCTAAGAACTGGTTATCCAGATCCTGTAAATCTCTAAAAAACTTTGTATGATCATCTCCGTACCAACTTCCCAGTATGTACAATGGTCTCTTGAGTCACTACTGCCGGTAAAGCTCCTCT
>JBDJHY010131617.1:0-23490 GCA_039654485.1 Withania somnifera
AAGCTGGATAAGATTTTCTTAACAATCTAAGAAGCATACTTATCAATCTGAAGGAGTACTTACCTTATGAAGTTCTGTATTGCGAGCTTCAGCATCAGTCAAGTCTTGCTTTAGCTTAAGTGTTTGCAACTTCTCTTTGCTGAGAGATGACTCTAACTCTTCCTTCTCAGCTTTGAGGGCAGCTAAAAACCGATCACTAGTTTCTTCAACTTTGTTCACCTGCAAAATGAGATGTAAGATCAAGTCTCAAGGTAAAGACAATGTAGAGAACAAAGTATTGTGACTGAAGTATAAAAAGGAACAAGACAATGTAGTGGATTGTCAGATGCAATAAATAACACAAGGAAGAAATTTTGAAATCCCCATATCAATAGCATTAAGTAAAGCAAAGCCAGGCTAAGAATCACTCGGTGACAACTCAAGTGGAAGTTCAAGCTGGCTGTATTGGATTTGTCACACCGGTAGTGTCCTAAATTAGTTGATGGAATGATATGATGTCTCTTTATATGAAGCCTTAGGAAATTATCACCTTAGGAGCTAGCTTTTGAGGTTGATATCCAATTTTATTTTCATAACATGATATCATAGATAAACCAAACCAATTCCCGGTTTATCCAATGTTGGACCGCATATTATATTGTCCATGCTCAAAATATCCAACCTTTGGTGTGCAAGGGGCTGTTAAGTTTCCCATATTAGTTGAGGAAATGGGTTGTTGGCTCTATAAGGTCTTGGGAAATTATCATCTTACGAGCTAGCTTTGGAGTTGAGTCGGGCCTAAAGTCCATTCTCTTAAAAGACACATTATGACTAATTGATCTTAATATTTTAGATATTCACAGGTAAAAATAAATATGATTAGATATCCATATTTTTGGTTGTCAGGGTTAGTCCATACATAAAGTGACAAGCGATACGTAATAACAGACATCATTAAGCTATTCCACTGAAATTTTAGATTATATATACAGAAGCTTAGCAGCATGTGACCAGGAGGTCACGGGTTCGAGCCTTAGAAACAGTCTCGGGTAGAAATGCAAGTTAAGGCTGCGTACAATAGACCCTTGTGGTTGGGTCCTTCCACAAACCCCGTGCATAGCGAGAGCTTAGAGCACCGGGCTGCCCTTTTATATACAGATAGCCATTTAGCATGAAAGTTTTAAAGTTGATTTTGTAATCCAAAACAAGGTTGTATGCTGCAACAATTAAGGAAAAAGAAGCACCTTAGCTAAGAGGTGAATAAAGGTAGGACAAGGAAAAAATTGACATTCATTTACTATAAAACAACATTTACTTGAAAATGGAAGTTATATCTAATATAAGAGCAACTTGTAACTTCCCAGTATCAATTGTAATGCACAACCTAACTAAAAGGACTAGAACTATATTCTCCAATATACTTCTCCGTAGAATCCAAAACACAAATTTTGAAACTGTTAAAATCGATCAAGAAGAGAAAAAAGAAGATACTAGAGGAGCCAAACTTATGCTACTAAGTACTGAAATAGCCCACATAAGTAACTGCTAAATTATAATGCCCGCCCGTGAATTAAATTTTTTCTTTATCAGCTAAGGTCATATATATACACATACAGACCAACACATGCAAGTGTACTTCATAAAACTCATCAGTTTGCTAGACTTGGACTTGTGTCTTGTCCAAGCCCAAGCTAAACATCCAAAATGAATTTATGCCATTGCGTTCTAATTAGGTAAGAGTAGTTACAAAGGGTTAGATCTATCATTGAAGGGATTCAATTAATCAGAGTTGAGCACTTCATCAGAATTCACTGCTTAAAAGAACATCCTATCACCTACTAGATTAAGGCATGTGTATTTATTTTCTAACCAGAGAACAAATTGTATCTGGACTTTGAAATCCAGCTTTATAGACCACTATACCTGCTGTTTTAAAGAAAGACATTAACCAAACTAAAGTGAAGTGTCTTTTTCCTAATGCCAAGCAACCAAACTCACATCCATATTTCTAACAATTGATGCAAGATTGACATATTTGATATATCATAATACCATTGGTTCAGACTCAAAGTTGTCCATCATGATTTCCCTGATTTTTCCTTCTTGGACTGTTGCAATATCTGACTCCAAATCCCTAGTGGCATTAGTAGCATTTTGCATTGCTGAAACACTATCGGGTACAGGAGTCTCCATAGATTGCAAAGCTGATTTGTGGCTCGGTTTCAGTACATTGACCTAACAAAGAATAAGTAAAGCCACAACAAAGATATTAAGTAGTCATAACAGGGATAAAGAAAACCAAGCAACCCACTAGCTTCCATATAGGTCTGATCTGTGAGTGGAAAGGTGAAAGGAAAAAGTCCATCTGTACCAGAAAAGGAGAATCATTAGCAATCTCACCTCATTACTATACCGTCCATTGTATCCCCCAAAAGAAACTAGGATATCTTCACCATTATATGAACATAATACCAAACTCAAGCCCTGTTGAAAAGAGAATTATTTTAACCCAGAATTTAATTAAATTTTAATATTCAGATATTCCGAAACATACTATTAGACTTTGCAAATGCTAAAAACTAACATGCCGTAATCTATTAATAGTAAATCCATACAATCCCAAGTCTGTAATATAGATTTCAGTCACATGTGATGAGTGGCCATAGAGCAACACAGAACAGCAAAAAAGTCTCGCTCTAGTTCATCAAGAGTTCCAACAATTTTCAGCATTGTTTCGTCGTTGTATACATCCTAACTAAAATCTAGTTTCAAAACTGTACAATTCAACCATGTCACTTAGCCGTTTAGGTGTAAGCTGGAAACACTTAAGAGTGAGCAATCTTGATACTACGGTCAATTTGGATCTTAGTCAAAATTATCTTCAGCACCCACAGAATATCAGGGATGAAGATCAGACAATACAACTGCTCATGAATTCTGATGGAGAATATTCTGCAAGTCGAACTCCACTGCTTCAAATCACATTGATAAATATCACAGATTAAATCAGACTTCAGAGTGTTGATCACACCTCGAGAACAGAAACTTAGGCCAATATTTGGAAGAAAGTACGTCGAAAAACTACATGCAGCATATTAATATTACAGACAAGAAGCTCATATCAGGATAGTCCAATCAAGATAGCTTCTAGTTAACCATCACTATAAAAGAAGGCTTGTAACCTAACCACCAAGTGCTTAATTAGAAGAAGAAAAACCTGGTGGTGGTTTAAACACCCAAAAACCAGTCAGAACATTAATACCTCACTAGCAAGAGGAACACGCCCTTGAACAGTTGTTACGGTGGACCAACCCAGTGTAGACATGTTGAGGACAACAGTTTCAGAGACCCCTGCAGCAAGTACAAGAGAGCAGGAAAATAACATAAATACATGGAGTATGCCGCTGGCGAACAAAAACTAACAGTTTTGAAGCAACAATAAAGTGATACACAGAATGTCAACATCATGTCATGACTAAGTATGTCCTCCTATCTGGATAAGCATAGTTTCACCAGGTTAGACATTATGGAACAACCTGTTCTTTGGTAGATTCACCAAAATCATAACCATGAAATCAATGACAAAGTTCTAGTCATTCCTCCTATCTGGATAAGCATAGTTTCTCCAGGTTAGACATTATGGAACAACTTGTTCTCTGGTAGATTTACCAAAATCATAACCATGAAATTCAAATGACTTCCTCAATGACTAAAGTTCTAGTCATTCCTCCTATCTGGATAAGCATAGTTTCCCCAGGTTAGACATTATGGAACAACTTGTTCTTTGGTAGATTCACCAAAATCATAACCATGAAATTCAAAGGACTTCCTAACTGACTAAAGTTCTAGTCATACAAAGACCAAACTACTTTCTACACAGACCAAGCAGAGAAACCCAATAAGTCCACTTGGATCTGATCTGCTACCTTTCATAGCATAATAGAAGGCCAAATTCTACCATAAATCAGGTTCAACAGACATTTGATATGTTTTGAAGCTAGAATTCGCTTCCTTTCACATGGTACTACTTTGTGAAAGAGGATTGTAATTAACCATCCTGGAGAAAATTATAAAATGGAAGAATCACACAAAGAAAAACACTGGGAAAGTGAGCATAGATGAGAACTTTTTAAGATGGAAGTTAAGCAAGGATTTGAACCACTTGTGTAATGACCCGCTCGGTCATTTCCTTGCATTTCGTCTTTTCCTGTGTTTAGAACTGTTTGGTAGTTACCCCAAGTCGTTTATAACTTGCTAGGACCGGTAGCTCGGTGCCCTGGTGGCTCATTTGCTTGTTATCTCAGTTTTCCTGTTTTGAGGTTTCAGTTCTGAAACAGTGGAACTCAGGAGTGAAATGGTAGTAGATGCGCTCGAAATCAAATTCCGATAGTTCCGTTAGCTCCGAAATACCGACTTTGGTCTAGATGGACCTTAAGTTCGTGTCCTGGGCTTTCCGTTTTGAGTTTGGGTTGTTTTGTGGAAATTCAGTCCAGCCGAATCTCATTTTGGAGCCTGGGTGGTCTTTGATGATCGGAGCGTTGGATCGGAATTCCACTGATTCCATCAGCTCCGAAATGTCGATCTTGGGCTAGTTGAGTTATTGATTTGCTTCTCGAGGTGCCCGGGCTTGTTTTGAGTAGGTTTGTGGAAGTCTTTAGTTAGGCTCCGTTTTTATTATTTTGGGTTTGGGGTCTTTTTCGCTTAAACAGTCTCGTATGTTCGTTTAGTCGATTCCGTTGAGTTTGTGGTGTGTTTTTCACCCAAAATGCACTTTTAGTTTGTTAGAATTGGACTCCGAATGCTCGTTTCAGACCCCTCAGAGTTTCCCATTTTGCCTTGTTTGATGCAGGTCAAAGACCGCCCCAGCTCTTGGGTCACCCTGGCGAGGCCGCTCCTGCGCCAAGGGGCTGCCCTGGCGAAGGTCGCCCCAGCTCCCCGGCGAGGTCGCACCTGCGGCCAAAAGGGCACCCCGCGACCCCCTGCACTCTATAAATAGGCATCACCCCCTTTCATTTCCAGCTTTTGGCATTTCGTTTCTTGGCTTGGGTCTGTGGCTTTGGGGCTGGTTTGAGGTGTTTTAAGCCGTGGGGAATTGCGGGGAGTTGCGAGGGTGATCGTGGGATTTCGCGGTGCTTAATTTTTCGAGTAATTCTCGTCGTTTCTGCTTTTCTTTAAATGTGCAAAATGTTTTTATTTAATTACTTTAGACCTAGTTTTACCGTTCGATTCGATATTTCCTTATGCTTATTTTTTGACCAAAAGTCCCCCGAGCTAAGGTATACGCGCTGGTATAATTAGTTTTTTTCCGGGCTGTGGGGCCCGCTTCCCGACCCGGGTTGCTAATCATGATATAGGTCTTATTGTTCATATTTTGATCCCTGGACTTATATTTGTTTAGTTTCGGGTGGTATCGATTGTGTTGGAGCTTCGAGTTCACCGTGCGCACACCTCGGGGATTTTCGCCGACGTCCAGGTAGGCTAGGTTTATTTTTGTGCATTATAGACTGGGTTGATATTATTATACTTGTGATATGGCTAGTAGTGTGGGATGGGTTATTTAGGTTGACTGTCGTTCTCCTATCGATATTCTTGTTGGATTTTGGGGGCCCGAAAGAGGGCATAGAGGGTGAAGGGTTGTATGCCCCAATCCTGGCCCCACCGTGTGGAGGCCACAAACCTTGGGAACTATTCTAGTTATTGCGCGACGAGTGTGGTGAAATGAGCTGTTAGCTGGTGGCCTTGGGCCGATCCTAGACTCCGTTTACTTTCCGTTCCCATTGTTATTCGTCTTATTGTTGTTGTTGTGTTGATACTCTTTTATATTTACTGTTTGGGCTAGAGACTCGGCACTAATGTTGTGAGGGCAAGGCCCTGATTGTTGACACTAAGGGTGTGTGTCTGATGTTGGTTATTGACACTAACAAGGGGTGTGTGTCCGATGTTGATTATTGACAATGATAGGAGGTGTGTGTCTGATGTTGATTATTGACACTAACAGGGGGTGTGTGTCCGAGGTTGATTATTGACACTGACAGGGGTGTGTGTTCGATGGTACTGTTCTACTTTATTTTCCTGTGCCCCTGTGTATTTCCTTAGTATGGTGTGTGCTCACCGGGCTTAAGGGGGGAGTCACGGTGGGTTTTGTTGTGCTATTTGTGCTTACCGGCGGGATGCAGGTAGGTTTTGTGTGATTACTTTTTATTCCTTATTTAGCGGCATTTCTCTATTCGATCTTTATTCGTGGTTCATGCGCATATGGTATCATGATTAGTGGGGTTTGACTGAGCTGGAGCACAGGTATGTTCCTTACTTCGTTACGGGTTTCGGATATTGGTCTCTGTAGACTGCACCTACCATGTTTAGTTCCTGTAGATCTATTCTGGCGCATT
Source organism: Withania somnifera (assembly GCA_039654485.1). Taxonomy (NCBI): domain Eukaryota; kingdom Viridiplantae; phylum Streptophyta; class Magnoliopsida; order Solanales; family Solanaceae; genus Withania; species Withania somnifera. Next base: position 6,369 of record JBDJHY010131617.1, read on the forward strand.
CGATATCTAACTCTTCTGCTTATTATTAGTATTACTGTTTCTTTTACTGTTCCTTTACTATTACTGACCTGTTTTACTTCCTCGCCTTTATTACTCGCATTTTATTTTAACCCAGTCAGCCGATGATGTCTACTAGGTACTTTGTTTGGTACTCATGCTGCACTTCTGTACCTTTTTCTGTGGTGCAGACACCGGCAGGGGTTATCAGCAACGCAGTGATTGTGCGGGGTAGATCTAGCTGATTTGCAGAGATTACGGTGAGCTTTGCCGACCATGATTTCCTTGACTTTGGCTTGCTTTATTCAGTCCATAGCAGACCTTGTATTGTATTATCTTTTACAGGAGTTACCTCGTATTTTGTATCTTTCGATATATTTTGTATAGTAGCTCTATATGCCACTGACACCAGTTTTTGGGAGTTGGGTTATGTATGATGTCCTTCGGGCTTCCGTTCTTATGTATTGTTTACACTTTCCCATGCTGCATTGGTTGTTTGGAGAGTTTATTGCCCATTGTGTTACTCCAGTCTGTAGGATTATGCTTGTCTACATGAGGAGTGTAGACGTTATCATGACCTAAGATCTTGGGTCCTGACACACTACCACCTTGTATCTTGATTTATGAGGTGTTATATAACTCTTGCCTTAAAGGTAAGACTCATCCCAAAGGACCTCCAAACAACAGTCATGCCCATAATATTACTTCGATGTAAAAGAAAGAAAAATAATTGTGAATTATTCAACTTTCTGTTCATTGATATGAAATAATAGAACTGAGAAAGAAATTGAGAAAAAAAAGAACAAAAAAAAGAGAAATGAAAAAAAATGAAGGTTGAGAAAAAAGAAAATGAGAAGGAAAAAAAATTTTAAAAAAAGTAAAGATTGAGAAAAATGAGGAAAAAAGTTAAAAGAAAAACAAGAAACGAAAAAAAAAAAGAAAAATTGAGAAACAAATGAAATGGAGAGTTGTATTGTATGAAGGAAAAAATGTATTTATTTTATAAACATAAAAGGGAATAAAAACTAGTATTTAAAAATTTTTCTTACGAAGGACAAAAAATCAAAGATCATTCACTTTTAGGGGCACCTCATGTATTTCCTATACTTTTATAGTACTTTTACGTAATTTTTAAATATATAAGAAATTAAAGAACAAAAAAAACAAATTAAAATGGAATAAGTACAAACATTATAAAAATATCCTCAAACAAAAGTAAATACATCGACGAACAACTACATGCTTCAAGTCGCTTCTATATTGTAGTAGAAGTAATAATATGAGGAGAAAATCACACTATAGATACATTTTAGATTCTAATTACAGGTTATTCCACAATTTTTTAATAATTATAAATATGTCAATATAATTACAAGTTATATCAATTTTTACCTTTTATATAATTATTTAACTCTTTTTAATATTAATGATAAAAACTATTTCACATAAAAATCAATTTTTAAATTATGTTATCATTAATTATCATATTAATTACTAATTTATCTTTGGACACATTTATTAACTTTTACTCAAGTTAAAGAAAATCACATTATAATCAATTTGGCTTGAGAAAAGAAAAAGGACATCATCATTTGTCTAAATTCACTTACCAAAGAAACAAAAATTCTAGAATTCTTTCCCTAATGAATGTCAATCACATCTCTCTAAGTATCTCAAACAGATCTCTCTCAAGTATCAATACCTCACAAACTTACTTCAAATTCAAAATAGCATAATTTTCTTTCATTCCTCATGAATTCTGTTTCATTTTATTTTAAATCCCCATTCTTACGTTGATTGCAGCTAAATACAATCGATATAAAAGCAAACGAATATAAGTGTTACATATATGCATCAGCCTATATCAATAAGCACGTATCGGGTATAGCCTGTATTTCTATATCGTGAACGAATAAAACAAATACAAGAGCAGATGAATACAAGTGATACAACTTGAATGTATCTGACTCTTTTCTCTATTTCAATCTCCCTCTCCCATTTCATCTCTTTCTCTCAATGTCGCTCCCCGCTCTCCTATCTCAAAACTGTTGAGATGAATCGTAATGGGCAAACTATAGCTACAAATGATATTTATGGCCCAAATTATAGTTTTCTATAGAAAATACCTCAATAAGTACTGGGCAGCCCATTAAGCAACAAATTTTACACAAAATATGGAATTTGATAAAGCTATAGTAGTTATTACAATAAAAAAAATAACCAACTATTGTAAATTGTTTATTGTATCATCTACTCATATTGTGAGAAATACGCTACACCTTTGCATGCACCAAATCAACTAACGAAATGTTCAACATACTGTATTGGACGCTTGAATGCTGTATAGGTCAGCATTAACCGAAAGTAAGTTCAATACACATATTAAACGTATCAACGTGCTAACAATCGTGTATGCACTATAAAAGAAAAAGGTCTTACGGAATGAATTAATCAGCTGGTATAACATATATAGCCTCGTCCTATGTATACGTTATCGCGTCTCTTCGCCTCGTTCTATGTAAACCTTCATCGCATCTTTTTGGCAACCTTTGGGTTTTTCAACATCCGGATACTTGATGGAGTAACTTCAACAAGCTCATCTTCTTGAATGTACTCTATGCAATCATCCAGACTAAAATCTAGTGGGGTATCAAGAACCACTGCATGTAATGGTAATGAACTTCAGTTAGTCAGAAGCAGATAAAAGCAAAGGCGTCTTATCAGAATGTTCCGTACACAATAACAATTTTATAATTTATCAGAAATAAAAAAGGCAGCGATTTCCCCCCTCATGCAATCAGGATACACTAATGGGGTCCCTTGAAGAAGAATTAGAAACCATAGTTTTTGGAAGGTTGTGGATGAAGCTAGTTGCAAGGAGAATTCTCATTTTCGTCTACTTAACAGGCTCAAATTTCAGAATCTTACGCTCTCCCGATACACTAATGGGCAGAAATGTGAAAAAAATAACTCTTGAACAACTTATTCTCATTCTATTTGGGAAAAAGTTTGAGATTTTTCAGTAATATCTTTGGTGCTTGACTTTACCTGTTACTTCTTTGTTTGAACGAACATTTGTTGCAGCTTTTTTCTTGCAGACATTCAGGGCAAGGTCACCAGGCCGTTGGTGAATACCAACTATTTGACCTTTATAAACATCAACTCCAGGGCCAATAAACAACTGTCCTCTGTCCTGAGAACTCATGAGAGCGTAGGATGTACTTGTTCCATCCTCAAATGCAATCTATGATGATATAAGCAAAACTTAGAATTATAGTATCATTCTGTCCTGGAAAAAGAACAAGATTCAGAGTACGAGGATCACTGCATCTAACTTTTGGTGTGAAATTACACTTCAATTTCTTACAGTTTTATATAGAATTTACATATCTAAAAATTAAAAAAACTGCTGTGCAGTAACAATCACATCTTTCTAGAGTCAGAATATTTTAATAAATTTGAAAAAACTCAGACTATCAGCTATTCAAGGACCGCTAACATGTAAACCAATTTAGATATGATCTACACTGAGGAGAAGATTGTACTCAAGGTAGGAATTTACCAGTGAGCCTAGATCACGAGTAGAAATATCACCAGCCCATGGTCCATAGCTATCAAATATTGTGTTGAGAATTGCTGTGCCTCTAGAAGCTGTCAAGATTGAATTCCGCAATCCAAGAAGACCACGGGTTGGTATTTTATATTTGAGGAAAGTTGTTCCTTCAGACCTAACAGATAAGTTGCATCAGTGTCTTGTATTCAATGGATCAAAATGAAAAGAACTCTGCAGCCCAAAACCGTACCTTTCAGAAACCCAACTTTGAAGGAGGGAAATGTAGAGGTACTAGTAATACAAAGAATGAAAAAAGATGTAGTTGACAACAAAGCAAGATTTCCATTTTTTCCTTTGTCCATAGATGAATCCTCTGATATAACATATCCCCAACGAGAATGCTGGATCTCCATATAATGCAAATAACTAAAGGAGCCATTTTGTCCCTCCTGGGATGAACGTTGAATAAACAAGACCAAAATAGATTCCAAGAGCCTGACATCCATATGTTTCACACACTATGTTTCTCGGACCCTACTAAAATGTTATTATATTGATGTTGGATCCTCCAAAAATGCAATAACTTTGGCAGATCCAAAACACACCAATGATGTGGGAAAATTATACACCCATTTCCACTACTTTTTCCCACATTTTTCTTTATTTTGAGGAAAAGTTGGCTAAATAGTTGTTGTTTATGCTTGATTTTGTGATTCGTCATTTATGTAAGGTGTTTTTACAAATTTGATGTAAAGCAACTAAAAGGAAGTCAAAAATCTGAAGTTTGCATTTTGACGTCCAGAGAAAAGCAACGGTGAGCTCCACAAAATCACAGGATGAGCATTCGAGGTTTGTGACGCAAGCCGAGATGGTTACGAGCAAATTTTGCCCTTTTTCCTAGTACGATTTGGTGAGGTCTCTATGGTTTAAGAACTATAAATAACCCCCCCCCCCCAACCAACCTTATTATTTTAAATGTATATTTTTAAAGAGGAACATGAAGGAGCCTAAAGTTGGATCTTCAATCTTAATCTTCAGGTCTTTTACTTTATATTTTTTTCCAGTAGATAAGGTAGAGAACTCTTTTTCTTCAACTATTTCATAGTTATTTTATTATGGGAAAAGCACAAATATGCCATCGAACTATTAGAAATGGATCATTTACATCATCTGTTAAAAGTTTGGCTCATTTATGCCACTGCTGTTACAAGATAGTCTCATTTATGTCAATACTTTTCAACGGTGATTTTGCAAAACTAGTTTTACACGTAACCTCTTATTAGAGGTCCACGTAATTAATTAAAATCAACAAAAACTAATTAAAATCAAACCATTAAATAAAACTTGACCCAAACCCATCCACATTTACCAAAAACAAACTCAACTTCGAATTTCCTATATCTATGTTTCAAAACAGGCATTTAAGGTGATCCATAAGCAGACAGTTAATCATATTTTCCTTTCAAGTTTCAACTCAGTACTATACCCTCCTAGCAACTATCATGAATTCCATCATAGACACTCACTATCAGCTAATAACCAGATCAAATAATAACCATTTGATTAGGTTAATAGGTGTACGTTAGTTGATTTCAATTAATGACGCGGACCTCTAATAAGAGGCCACATGGCAAAACTGATTTTGCAAAACCATCATTAAAAAATAGACATAAATGAGCCTGTTTTGTAAGAGTAGCGACATAAATAAGCCAAAATTTTAATGGATGGCATAGATGAGTCATTTATAATAGTTCGATGGCATTGTTTGAGCCTTTTTTTCTTTTATTATTTCTCGTTTGTAATCATATTATGAGTGGCTAAAAACTCTCCATCTAGGGGTGAAGCCATTGAATGAATACCATATCTTATATATAGAGTGTTTGCAAAATCTATCATTACATTTTGTTCTCTTAACCTTATGCTTACTATTCTATTGATTCATGACCTATCGGATAAATAAATACTTTCTCGAGGAACACAAGAGCTAGAGACTAGAAATAGAATGTGGGTTAAGGGGAGGAGAACATGTCTAAATATTGACATCTACTAATGGATATTAGCATATTTGCGGCTAGGACGGAGACTTACCTAGATCGCCCTACTTGGATCAAATACAGGATGACAACTTATTTCCATTTGAATTAGTTAGACTATCCCCGCTAAATAATGTAGTTAGAAGGCTAATTTGATAAAAGGTTAGAGAGGCAAGAGCCCATGACAATACTATAAACCCTGTGATGTAGCAATTTCGTAGATATCTTAATTATTGCTTAAACAACCTATATAATTTATAGTGGGAAAAGCATTTGTTGTTTGTTTCTTCTCCCCATTTTCAACAAATATGCATCAAGCTCTGCTCCTAATTGGCATTTGGTATTTTGTCAACGCAAGAGACGTGCAAATTTTGTTTGTGTAAATTAACATTGTAGGGTAACAATTATTTTTCTTCCGTCGTCGATCACTTTCTCCCCGCCAACATCTGATTCTTCTACCTGCTAGCTCCCCTCCTTTCTCTTTGCCAAATAAACTTCTTAAGATTGGAAGGCAAACTTATTTGAAGGACTTATAGGTTTTCCTCTACCGCCGGTCACTTTCTCCGGAGAAATCAATCTAGGTACACAACCAGTGACCAATGCAGGAGCATTTGTAACTCTGTCCATACCACCGCAAACCGTCAATGACCACCACACTACCACCGCATACCGTCGGCAATCGCACCATCGCCATCTAACAAGCTCGCCACCAACACCACCACCTTTAACACCGGACGCCATTATCGACTCTGGCGGTCCATTTTTATCTTTCTTTTTTTGTTTCTTTCTTGTTCTTTCCTTCTTTCTACGCCCTTTTAGGTAATACTAGTCATAGTCTGACGCACACTAACCGGAAACCGACACCTTTCACTTTCCTCGTAGCTTTTCGGCGCGGCTATGACAAGACCATTTCACGGCAATAGCATCTCAGGAGTAGAACCTAGTTGTAATCTAAGGTTACGTAGCAAGACTCCAACGACCAATTTCAACACCAAAACTTGTCAAAATCCGACAAATGATCAAGGAAAATCGCTCAACCCTAGTGATCTCTATCCTAAACTTTGTTTTCTTTCTTTATTATTTTTAGGGTTGCTTCTATTATTTTTGTTGTTGATTACTTGATGTTTTCTTGCTAGTTGTGGTTACGGTGCTATACTACTTTTTCCTTACATATTTCCTCGACTACTAGTCGAGTTAGTTTTGTTTGGTACTTAGCTGTTGGGTTGTATTATTTTCTCACCTTGTAAATCTTTTTGGTATTGTAGTCCTTGACTATCAGATTTGCTTGCGCTTTCCTCAATGGCTTTGGTGCGGTAGGGTCGAGATTGGCTCCGAGGTTGGGTTCGAGTACAAGGGTAAAGACTGGCTTCAAGGTTGTATTAAGTTGGTCATTGAAGTTCTACGTTGAACAGTATTAGTGCTTATGCTCCGCAGGTAGGGTAGGGTTGGACAAGAAGGAGAAGAAGAGCTTTTGAGAGGCTTTGAATAAGGTAGTGAGAGATGTGCCTAACACCGAGAGGCTTTTCATAGCAGGAGATATTATTATTTTAACATGTTCTATGAAAAGTTATCTTTAGTGATACAACCCTTGGTTTTTTCAGTTCCTTACTGTATGAGTTCTTTGAACCATACGTAATAGTAACTTTTAGAAGGTTTTAGGGCATAGTTTCTTTTTCAAGTTATTTTTAGGAAAAAAAAAAAAAAAAAACTCAAACGCCTTAGGTGCTTAATCTAGATATGCTAAAGATTGCTTAGGTAGCTCTTGTTAAGATATGGTGCAATAGAAAATGATGATATTCTAGTTGAGACATGAATGCTCTATGATTGACTCTAGACAAAAAAGGGCTTAAAATGTTTTCATTGAATTAATTTGTGTTGTTAGGTAGAAAGTCAATATTGAGCCGATTGAGTCACTTAATGCCATTGTGCGGTGATTTTTTGCACATTCCATGTTTAGCATTGGTATATAGAACTTGTCGGTGTGTGTATAAAGTGTAACAAAGTAAAGAATTATAGGGTTTTATTAAGACATTTCTTTACAACCCTAGATTTTGACTAATGTTTACCTATTCTTTCACTGTCCACTGTTTGCCCCATTGAACCTATTTAGCTTATTTCTTGGATAGCCTAATAGCTTGTCCCTTTTTTTTTTATTAGCCTTGCAACTAATTTGATCCAAACTCTGCATTGCACTTTAAAAGTTAAGACTTTAGAAGTAAAGGAAAGAAAAGGGTGAATCAAGGCGACTAGTGTGGTTACAAAGTATAGAAAGTTTAAAAGAAGGCTTAAGTATTAAAAGTCATAGTAAGGTGAGCAAAAATAAAAAGTGAGTTGAAAAAAAGAAACAAAAAGTCAAAAAATTGCTCCTTGCTAACAAAGGATTATGAAGGCGACTGCTTGAAAGAAAAGAAAGAAAATGAAAATGGAATGACCTACTTTCCTTTACCCTCACCCATTCTTACTAAGAAACTGATAGAATCCTAATCTCATTCTCTAGTATTCAAAGCTATACAGGGCACATTTCCTGAGACTTTTCTCTCTCCTACTTCCTAGGAGGAGGAACCATCCTTCTCCGGTAAACTTGTCGGAGACTGTAACCATCTTTCTTCTTCTTTACCTAGCTGTCATCTTTTGTGAAAATCACCTTTTCCTTCCTTTTCTTTACCATCTCAGACCAAGAATGAAAAAGAATAGAATATATGGATATGTGGGAATTCCGAATGGTACGAATGGGTGGAAAGAAGCCGTAGGATGATGAGAAGATAGACTATGCCCATAAAGGTGATGGAATGAATCTGCTATACCATGAAAGAAGCTTCGAAAGACAGAAAAAGATGACACGGAGATGGAAGCTAGCTGATGGAAAGGATGAATACTTCAGTACCAAAAAGAATAATGAACACAGGAGGTTTTTAAGCATCCTATCATTGAATGGCAGTGGGAAATCAATTCTCATTAACCCATCGCAACCATTAATGCAGGGTGGGATGACATAGCCGTTAAAATCAAAAGATTCATTAAATGCCATGCCAAGGCAGAAATATCAACCATAAGAGTGGTCCCAAGAGTAACCGAACCCACCTACCCATACTCACAAGCGGTCCAGGATAGTAAATGGCAATCCTGGAACTTACAAACTGCCCCAGAGGTCAAAAGCAAGAAAGCAAATATTGCAATCACTGATAAACTCAACTCGAAGGAGGATGGACTTTTACAAAGATTCTTAGTTGGCGCAGTCGGAAAAGAGATCAAGCAAAAACCAACTCTTTCTGACATCAGGAGATCGTCATCCTCAAACTGGACTAAGGCTTTTCGGGTAAACATTTATGAGTTGTACTATGACATGTTCCTATTTGAATTCCCAAATAGGTTCACGGCTGAGCAAGTTCTACAGGGTCGGTGGAGATGGAAGAGTTTCAACTTTAATCTCGAAAAATGTAGCCCTCTCACAGGTAGCATTCCAAATTCTACAAAAGTAAAGGAAACCTGGATTAGAGCAGTGGGTATTCCTTTGCATCTGTAGTCATAGAAAATTTTCAACAAATTAGGAACATCTGCTGAGGATGGATAGAAACAGAGGAGACCGTCCTCAATAATCACATGAAATGGGCCAGAATCCTAGTTGAAAACGACGGCAGATCACTTCCGAAGGAGGTCTCGATTTCACGTAACGGAGTAATTTATTAATTTCCGATATGGATGGAAAGTAAAACGAGGTTTGAAATGGTGCCGGAACTCAGTATTACAATCACCGGAGGAGACTCAGTGTTCGACCCAGTTAATGGAGATATCCAGCGGACAAATACAGGACAAAGAAAAGGAAACGTCAGTATGGGTACAACAGAATATGGTGAAGCTTGGGAAATTGTTGGGGGCGGATTTCCAGGGGCATGAGGAGGAAGCATTTGAATTGTTACTTCAAGTAGACAGCAGCAGGTTAGCTAAAAAATAATGGAGTCAAGAAGACAAGATTTAAAGGGGCACAAGAACTCAAAAGTCTGGTGGCTTTCGATGTAGAGTTCAAAAGCGGTGGCCACAGAAGTACTCAAAATGAAGTTCAAATTGGTTACATGAAACGTGAGGGGATTGAATAACAGGGGGAAAAAAAGATTGATAAGGAGTATGGTAGTAGATTGGAATGCAGACATTTATTGCTTCCAAAAAACTAAATTAGAGGGAAACATGACACAGATTGTGAAACAAAGGGGTGGAAACGGGTTAGATATGCCAGCCTGGGGGAATCATAATGATGTGGGATAGTAGATCCTGGAAAGGTGAGGTCCTCAAAATAGGATCATAAACCTGAACTTGCAGATTTGAGGTCCTATTACAAGACTTCTCATGTCACATTACAGGGGTGTATGCCCCAAACTGTTATATAGAAAGAAGAATTGTCAATGATGAAATCAGTGCAGTGAGGGAACTAATGGAGGGACCTTGGGCTATAGCTGGTGACTTTAATGTGAGCAGGTTCACTTCAGAAAAGAAGAACTGCAGAAGAAGATCTAAGGGTATGAAAGAGTTTCAGACTTCATAGAAGATATGAATCTCATGGATCTTCTCTGGAAAATGCTGCATACACTTGGTTCAAAGGGGACTGTCATGATGTTGCCTCAAGGATAGACAGAATCCTACTCTCTGAAGAGTGGATAACAGTTTCAATAACTTGAAGCAGGTTCCTTTACAGAGACATGTTTCTGATCACATACCTATTGCACTGCCTGGTGGTGCTTGGAACAACAAAACAAGGTATTTCAAGTTTGAAAACTGGTGGTTGGACACTGCGGATTTTCTGGATAGAGTAAAGGAGTGGTGGAACAGTTTCAACTTCTCTGGAAAATCTGATTACATATTGGCCTGTAAATTGAAAGCCTTGACATACAAACTCAAGGAATGGAGCAAAGAGGTCCAAGGAAACTTAGGTTCACAGAGGAAGCTAATACTTGAAAAGCTTGCTGGAATAGATGCAAGCTTAGAAGTTAGATCTTTGTCAGAAATGGAGAATGAGAGAAAACCAGCTTTGCTCCTTGAATATGAAGAACTGCTCAAAAAAAAAAAATTTCCTGGAGGCAAAGATCAAGATCTTTATGGTTGAAGGAGGTGCATAGGAATACAAAGTTTTTCCACAAAATGGCCAATGCTCATAGGAGATATAATAACATTGATGAACCATGCATTATGGGTGAAACAACACAGAATGCGTGCAGGATTGAAGGAGGGATAGTGGAGTTTTACGAGAACTTATACACAGAAACAGTACATTGGAGACCTGACTATATATTTCCAAACTGTTCGGTCCTGACAGAAGCTGAAAGAGAGAACCTGCAACGGAGTTTTGAGGAAGAAGTGTTGAGGTGTTTGAAATCATGTGCAGGTGACAAAGCCCCTGGGCCAGATGGTTTCACTATGGGATTCTTCGTTAAATGTTGGGAGGTGTTGAGACAAGACATTATGAATGCCTTCAAAATTTCTATGAACAAGAGTTGTTTGAAAAGAGCTTTAATGCTACTTTCATTGCTCTTATCCCTAAGAAAAAAGGTGCCAATGAACTTAGGGATTTCAGGCCTATCATTCTAATAGGCAGCATTTACAAGATATTTTCCAAAGTTCTTACAGAGAGATTAAAAGGGGTTATGACTAAACTTGTGGATGTACGACAGACGGCTTTTATTCAGGGTAGGCAAATCATGGATGCAGTGTTAGTAGCCAATGAAGCTGTGGTTCCAGGTTAAGTCAGAGGAAACCAGGGATACTATGCAAGTTAGACATTGAGAAAGCTTATGACAATGTAAATTGGGGTTACCTATTGAATACATTGCAAAGGATGGGTTTTGGGAAGAAATGGGTCAAGCATTGCATTTCCACAGTAAGGTTTTCAGTCCTAGTCAACAAGACACCTGCAGGTTTCTTCAAAGCTCAAAAGGGTCCCAGGCAAGGTGACCCTCTGTCTCCATTCATGTTCTTATTAGCTATGGAAGGTCTCAACAATATGGTGAAAACAGCCAACATGGTTGGCTAAGAGGTTTTGATGTGGCCAGAGAAGATAAGGAAAGCTTGGAAATGACTCGTCTGCAATATGCAGATGACACACTCATTTTTGTGATACACTCATTTTTTGTGATGCAGAAGAAGAGCAACTGATATTCTTGAGGATCATTCTTGTCCTTTTTGAAGGAATTTCAGGCTACACATCAATTGGAGGAAAAGCTTCTTATACCCCATAATGAGGTTCCAAATCTAGAGGTGTTGAATGCAATCCTAGGAGGTGAGGTAGGCTCTCTACCAACCAACTATCCAATTATCTAGGTATGCCATTGGGAGAAAAATCCATATTATCTGAGATATGGAACTCAGTGAATGAAAAATGTGAGAAGAAACTAGCTAGATGGAAGAGGCAATATGTGTCCCTGGGGGGAAGCTCACCCTCCCACTTATATGATGTCTCTCTTTCCATTTCCAAAGGAGTAATCAAAAGATTGGATAGCATTAGGAGAAACTTCTGATGGCAGGGGAACAAGGGAAAAAAGAGTTATCATCTCGTTAAGTGGGAGGACTTGATTGTGGACAAGAAGCATGGTGGACTAGCAACAAAAAATCTAAACAATCATATTAAGGCTTTGAGGATGAAGTGGTTCTGGAAATATGCAAATGATAAACAATCTTTTGGAGGGAGAGTAATTGAAGATAAATGGATGACCAAGGAAATCAACAGTCCTTATGGGGTCAATATATGGAGATCTATCAGAACCCTGTGGCGTGAGTTCAAGGATAATACAAAGGTGATTGTGAAGAATGGGAACAATAATTGCTTTCTGGTATGATGAATGGCATGTTGCTGGCAAGTTGGCATCGATATTCCCGGACATCCGCAACCTGGTACAGCAACAACAAAAAAACATAACAGAGATGGACAGATGAGGGGTGGAACTTCACATTCAGAATACTTCTTAATGACTGAGGAATACAAGGGTGGCAGAGTTTTTGGAAACAACCGATCACTTCAGCGGACTTCAAGGGGCTGAAGATGAGCTAAGGTGGCAGGATAGCAACTCAGACAGATTCACAGTCGCTGAAGCTTACAGGAAGCTTAACTAGCCTACCCAACAGCATCCCAGATGGCCATGGAAGAACATTTGGAAGACCAAAATTCCCCACAGTCGCTTGCTTTTTGTGATTGTTAGCCGAAGGTGCAGTTCTCACTCAAGATACTATGATGAAGAGAGGGATGAACTTATGCTCAAGACGCTTCTTTTGTGGTGTGACAGCAGAGACAGTGAATCATCTGTTCATTCATTGTCAAATTACAGGGCATTTATGGAGATTATTTCTGAATTTCAACAGCATCTCATGGTCAAGCCAGGGAGGATTACAGAGGCATTGCAAAGTCGGGAAGTAGGGGTTTTGGCAAAAAATAGAAGCAGGTGGAGAATCATCCCTGCTTGTATATGGTGGACAATCTGGAAAGAAACGAACTCTAGATGTTTTGAGCATACAGAGAATATTATACAACAGATCAGTTGAATTGTATCTTGATTCTGTGTTTTTCGTGTAAGCAGTTTTATTCTAATGATCCTGCCTCTATTATTGATGTTTTAGACTCATAGACATAGAATCATAGATTTTAGATTTCCTGTTGTAAATATGATTTCAGCACCCCCTTGGTACTGATCTGTTCTTGGAAATATATACTAATTGTCACCAATTTAAAAAAAAAGTTGACCCTTTCCTTTTTTGGCAATACTTTAGTTACAACTTTCCACGTGGCATGTTTAAGAACATAAGATTAAAGGACATTTTGGTACATTTTACATAACTTTAATTTAGGGCCACAAGATTCAAAAGTCTTCTTTATTTTCAAGTCAAAATAGGTCATTCTTTTTTAGCGAGTACTCTTTTGACCAAATACTTCCTACCCGTCCCTTAGTCGGTATTACAACCAGGTAAGATCTTTTGATCCTACATATATATACTTGTCTTAATGGAGTATTACACTAAGGGAAAGCCTATGAAATCTCATGCATACATATGAATTCTTGAGAGAATGAGCATCATCGTTTCATCGAGAGCATTACACTAAGGGCAAGCCTATGACATCTCATGTATACATGTGAGTTCTTTTGAGAGAATGAGCATCATCATTTCATTTTCATGCCCACAAGTTGATATATATTGTGAACGTGGAAAGAAGGGCATCTCTCTAAAAGTGAGGACACATAGGTGAAGAAGATTTGTGAAGCTAACAACTTCTCTGCTAGTCCAAGGTTTGTAATCTAAGAGTTAGTTTTAGATGTTGCATCGTTTTGATAGAAGTCTTTTATTTTGAATTGTTTAATGCACTTTGCTTGCAGAGTCACTTGCGTAAAATATCTTGACAATCTAGGTAAGAGCAACTTGTGAAATTATATAGTAGAATGAAGGGCAAACTAGAATGTTTAGAGAATGTTTGAGGGAAAAAAAAAGTTAAAAGCGTGAGGTTGTGAAGCGGAGAAATCAGACACTCATTTACACTACTTCTAGCCCATTTTTTTAAGTTTTTTTTTTTAGATAATTTGGCTTAGTACTTGTTGTTTATTCTTGACATCATGATTTATTTGCATAAATTTTATGAAAAAAGTCAAAAGGAAGTCAAAATAAAGCTAAAAAAAATAAAATTTGCATTTTTTATGTCTAGAGCAAAGCTAGTCGTGGAGCAAGTTTCATAGAGGGGGGGGGGGGTTTCCCAAATACAACCTCTCTAACCAAAGAACAAAATCACGGGGCGAGCTAGAGGAGCTCATGTCTCGAGCTAGTTATAGGCAAATTTTTCCTTTTTACCTAGTCCAACTTGGAGAGATCTCTATGTTACTTTTAGAAACTACAAATCACGAGCGCCAGGACAAGCTATAGGAGCTCACTTCCCGAGCTAAGGTGGTTATGGGAAAATTTTTCCCTTTTTCGTAATCCGACTAGGTGGGGTTTGTAGGGTGTTAATAGAAAACTATAAATATCCCCTTAGTCGTTTTAGAAATAGATTTTGATAGAGGAACATAAAGGAGCACAAAGTTGGTTTCTTCCCATCCTAGGGTTACATCTATAACTCTATTACTTTAATTATTTCATTGTTCCTCTCCTGTAATCACATTATGAGTTGCTAAAAGCCCTCTATCTAGGGTTGTAGCTATTGTCTGGATACCATTACTTATTAAGTGTATTTGCGGAATTTATCAATACATTTTATAATTTATTCTCTTGACTTTTGCTTACTATTATATTGATTCGCAACCAATAGAATAAATGGTGAATTTCTCGATGAACGCAAGAGTTGGAGACTAGTAATGGAATGTGGGTTAAAGGAAGGAGCACACGTCTAAATATTGACGGTTAGAAACGGATATTGGCATATTTGCAGCTAGGAAAAAAACGTACCTAGATCGTCCCTACTTGGATCAAATACAATATGACATCTTATTTCCATTCAAATGAATTTGACTATTTTCGCTCAACGAAGTAGTTAGAAGACTAACTCAATAGTCGGTTAGAGGAGCGAGAACCTATGAGCATACTAATTTTTCTTTTGAGAAAGATAACATTAATTCTATATATCCACAGGTATACTACAACCAAAAGTGTAGTTCCCCTACAAAAGCACGACAACTTACAACATATGTTTCAATCTATCCTTACAAAGAGTCTAACACGTCAAAAAAATCTTATGTTTGAGCTAATAATTTTTGTTCACACCAAAAGTAAACCAGTCCTAAGCAAAATTCATCTTAAGATTCTGTAGACTGCGCTGTACTCCCTCGAAGCTCCTCTTGTTCCTCTCTGACCAAAAAGACCACCAAATACAGGCCGGAACAATCTTCCATCTCTCCTTCTTTCTCACAATTCCATCCTTGTTCCAACATCTTAGAACATCTGCTATGCTTCCAGGTTTCACCCATCAGATCCCTTTTAGGCATATAAACATCCTCCATAGTTTCTCTGTCCACTTGCAATGCAAAAGAAGATGGTTGACTGTCTCAGTTTGTTCCCCACATAGAAAACACCTAGAGGCTAATTGATGGCCCCTTTTGCTAAGATTTTCCTGCATCAGAACTGTTTCTTTGGCCAATAGCCATATAAAACAGTTTACTTTGTAAGGTATCTTTGGCTTCCATATCATCCTCCAAGGCCAATTTCTTTCTTTAACCACTGTTGAGTTCAACTCTTTATAAGCTGAGTTGGGAGAAAATTTTCCATTCTTGTCTTTGATCCATTCCTTCCAATCTATCCTCTTCTCCGGTGAGATTGTTGAAGCCTGCAACTGAATTGTGGAAGTCAGTAATGCTTCCCATCTCCCAATCATTCAGATGTCTCCTAAAATTTAAATCCAGCTCAACTGTTGCTTGTTGTTGACTTAATGTGAAAAGTTCTGGAAGTTGTTGTTTCACCATTCCTTGCTCTATCCACTTGTCATGCTAAAAAGATGTTTTCTAACCATTCCCAATTTTCACTCTTGTTCTAATCTGCAACATTGGCCATAAGTTCCTAATAGCTCTCCAGACTGAGCACCCATAGGGTGTTGTGACAGTCCGTCATCCAATTATCCTCCATTTCATATTTTTCAATAATGGCCTTTTTTGTTCTGTTTCTTCATATTTCTAATACTTAGACCCCTTGCCTTCTTGTTCACTAGAAGTTCCTCCCATTTGACTAGGTGATACTTCTTATCTTCAGTTCCCTTCCAAAAGAAGTTCCTTCTCAGTGCATCTAATTTTTTGCTAACACTGGTAGGCATTGGATAGATGGACATCAAATAGGAGGGCACTTTGTCTGGACACTGTTTACTAAGGTCAATCTACCACACTTGGAAAGGTATTGGCTCTTCCAGTCAGTTAATCTCCTTCTGCATTTCTCCATTACTCCATTCCAAATCCCTGCTGACTTATGGCTCCCAAAGGCATTCCAAGATAAGTTGTTGGCAGCTCTCCCACCTTACCCCCCAGTCTGCTTACAAGGTTCTCTATACCATCCACTGTGCTGATTAGATATATGAAACTTTTCCCCCAATTTATATGTAACCTTGAGACTGCCTCAAAAATAATGAAGATGACCCTCATAATTAAAACTTGTTCCTCTACAGCTTCACAAAATATCAAAAGTATCGTCTGCATATGGGAGGTCTGTTACCTCCAAACTGTTTGCTTCTCCCAAACTGAATCCTCTGATCCACCTTTTCCTCCTTTCCTTAGTCAATACGTTACCCGTACCTTCCATGGCTAGTATGAAAAGAAAAGGAGACAAAAGGAGCATCCTGTCTCAAGCCTCTCTGAGATGAAAAGAACCCATTTGGTTCCCTATTCATTAGCACTGAAAAGTTAATGTACTTATGCAGTGTGTTATCCGTTTGATCCATCTAGGAATAAACCCCATCTTCTCCAGCAGCTGCAGTAGAAAGTTCCAATTCAAATGGTCATAGGCCTTCTGAATGTCCAACTTGCAATCAATTCCTTGCTTCTTGCTTCTTTGTCTGGAATCCACACATTCATTTGCAATTAGCACTGCATCCATTATCTGT
>JBDJHY010131626.1:0-13540 GCA_039654485.1 Withania somnifera
GGAGTTCCATTAACATCGAATCTTGACTTAATGGTTTGGTCATCAATCAAAATACGAAGGGACGACTCTCGTGAATCAACCTTGGTCCAATAAGTGAGAGGCTAGAAAGGGTCGAAGCAAATATGAAAAATCAGCAAATGGCTACGCAACAACTGGAGAAGAAGTAGCGGCAAGTGGCGGTGTCACAAAATACAAGGCCCTAAGGGGGTATTCCCGGCAACATAGACCAAAACCCAAGCCAGGTAAATGCAATCACAATGGGGACCATTTTCAGTTGTGAGAGTCACCAAGAAAGGATTGGTTGAGCTCAACAACTATAGGCCCGACCAAACTTTTTTCTTCAATGGAGCGGGTCAAGCATTATTGGCCTAAAACAGATCGTGGGGAGACATTCATCGATATGATGGATGCATGAAACTACATAGGTCAAGCTACAATGCTAAATAAGGCACTATACGGGAGGAAACTTGTGCTTTGTAAGTATTTTTGTTTTGTTTCTATTTTGTTTTATCAATTTTTCTGACGTTTAATAGGTGCACGAAGATATGGAAGCATCAAGGTATGTTTAGAATGAAATTTGGCTTAAAATATCAAGTATGGATTGATCATGATGGATATCATGTCATTCTACTTATTGTGATCAATCACTAGAATGATAGAGTCCAACCACAATAGGCATCATGACTTAATGCTTATCGTGGTGAGACTCTGGATAGTTTGAGTTCTATTATGATACACATCACGATGTGATGCCTATCATAATGAGACTCTAAAACCCTTGGTTGGCCATCACAATAGGCATCACGACGTGATGCTTACAATGATGAGAAACTATTTAGCATATCAATCCATCACGATACATATCACGTTGTGATAGCATATTTTTTTAGGTTAAACAAATATTTAATCCACAAAAATCTACCCAACTCGGTTGGATCCTTTAAATACCCCCAGCACTTATCCTTTCCCCAATTCTAAAATTGTTGACCACAATATTCTCTCCAAAACCAAGAGCAAAAAGCTAAGTCATTTCTCCTTCCTTCTCCCTCAACCACTACTACTTCAAGGACAACAATCCCAAGTATGCTCTTCATCTCTACTCTCATATATTTCATGGTTTATTATTATGAAGTAGACGGGTGAGGTATTATTATTGACTATTGTTATGCACCTACTTATTATTCTTAAGGCCTTTCTCTTTTGTGCCATTGATATTGTTTAAACATGAAACCTTGGTTATGTATGGTGTCACTAGAGTAGAGTGTGATGAGTTGGTTGTGGCTACTACTTGTGATTTTTAGGGAGTGACTTGAATGAATTAATTGGTGGGGAGAATCTTGAATTACCTTGTTTATATTAGTATCTAATTTGAAATTAGTGTGTATAAGTTATTTGATTTCAATTTTCTCATTAGTATAGTTAATGCCTTTGTCATACACATAGCATAAACGTAAATTATTAATATTGAATCGAGGGGAGTGATAACTGTTGATACATGACACCATAGTAATTCATATTAAAAAGGGAAATCTAAGTACCTTCTATTTTGCTATGCTAGAGTAGTGCTTTAGTGCAGGTTAAGTTGTTTTGATAGGCATAGTGGTTGATTGTGGGGTGGTTGTCACCACCCCACCATTATGCATCATATATCGCAGATGTTAATGCTAAGCATAAGGGATGATTAGGGGTGATGTAATCATGTAATTGGAGGTTATTAGGTCCATAAGAGGACATGCACGCACTTACACACTGATGGTCGATATGGTAATCTTTAGGGGATGTCTGAAGTATCCTTTATGTATTCATTGTCTAGAGTGTGATGTTGATTTTTAAGTATGGTGTGGTATCCTACCCATTTATTCATCCTATGCGTTCTTTTGGCATTGCTAACACTTGTTTTCTTTGCATGAACATGCCTTCTAAACCCACCAAAATAGGTCACTCTAAGAAAGCAATCATGGCTGGCTCGAGTTCTTCGCAGGCAACCTCTAAGTGAGGTCATGCCACTTTTTCTGAGGATCCACCTCTTGTGGCCCCTCCTAGGGTGAAAATATGATGATGTGACATAACTGAGGTATTTGATTTGGGAAAATAATGGCACCGTTAGAACTCCATATCCTGGTACCTTCTTGTCATGAAAATTGACAAGGCTAGTTGGGCAACAGAGCTACCCCTAATATTCACCCAAGCCCATCATCTTGGGTTAGATTTAATCTTTAAGGACTAACGATAGTGTAACATCGACATAATCTAGGAATTTTATGCTAACTTGAACCAAAGGGAGACGGATGAGGTAAGGTGCGAGGGCGCACTTTATGGGTGAAAGCGACCTTTGTCAACAATCTGCTCAACACCAATTATGAGGCTTACATAAATCTATTAATGGAATTATAGAGACACCCTCCATGCCAGTAGATCCACCATACCCTATGCAGTATAAAATTCATAAGTCCATTAGATTAGGGATGCTCGAGGGCATCTCTCAGACCTTCCTTTCTCTCACCTAAACAAAGGAAGCCCGGTGCTGGCTTTAAATTATTAACCACTATCTGATGTCAATCAATTATTACACCAGTGTAATACACAGTAGAATATGCCTGGTTTATACATTGATGACCAGTATAGGAGATTAATTTAGGTGGGGTGATAAGAGTTTCCATGTAGAAAGCTAGGTACAGTAGGCGGTGGAGATACAGTTTTGGGGGAAGATCACCCGATTTCTAAGAGGATAGGAACTTGATGAAGATCCCAAAGATGTCATCAACCAATCACTAGCTAAATTGGTGGACGTCACTAAAAGCAATGCTACAACTGAAGGTGGTAGTGGACAAAAGTTAACGCAGTAGGAGCGGAATGCAATGTATGAGAGCTTTTCATGTTCATGTGTAGAACTGAAATGTTAAAGTTGCATATTGGTGGCAGACCTACAACAATGTAATAAATAAATGCAGTCCACTTGCAGTACCTGCTAAATGATTATACCCACATGATGTGCCAAATTAGGCCCGCCTTCATTGAGCCCATTGACTATGATGTCCCTACCGAATATGAATATGCATTGGAAAAATCAGAGAGGAGAAGGAGAGTGATGTTGAAGTTGGCGATGTTGTATGAGGGGCTGTGCCTGGAGGTGAAATAAAAGGTCTTCCATTCTCCTACCCAGAGAACATGTACGACTGACTGGGGAGTTTTAAGCCTTATCTTTATATTATTCTGCGCACTGAGGACAGTACTTGATTTTTAATTGTGGGGTGGGACTAAATATCCTTTGAATGTGTAAAATTAATAGGGTGCTAGTAGTACATTGGTTGGGTAATTTTAGTTTCTTGTCTACTTTTTGTTATTTGTTTGCTTATGTACTTTATAATTCAATGGTTATGTAATTGTTATTTTCTTAATTCTTGTATTGTAATTATTTTAATTACTTTAAGTTGTATGTTAATTTTTGCCTGCTCTTTTCTAAGGATAGTCCCCTTGATCCGAAACAGGTAGTTGTTTTTGTCTATTTTATTTTCTTCTTAGTCATAAAATAAAGGTATCTTCCCAAAGATGGATGGATGACGACCGTCTAAAGGGAAATCCTTCTTTGATAGAAATAGCATAGGTGAAACCCTATGATGATTGTAAATACTAAGTGCTTTAAATATTGTTCCTAACTTTGGAAAAACAAGTATCTTTGAACTACAACTAAGTGCAATGCAAAGATTACCGGGTGAGATATACATATAATATAGTTCATTACTTGTTTGTGTTTGCACCCTGCTTTCTTTAGCATTAGTACAGAAGTTATCGTTGGAGTAAAATATGAATAGAGGAAAAAGGAGAAAACAAAGGGGTACTAATGAGCACAATATATGCAAAGACCCTCTTAGATAGAGTGCCTACATGTTTACAAAACAGGGCTTAAGAACAAAAATAAATAAAGCGCTGAAAATTATGTAAGTAGAAAGACATTCTTACAAAAGGGTAAGTTGGTTAATAAGTAAAAGATTTGAAAAGGATTGAAAGAATTGATGAAAAGTATTAATGGTGGTGGAGGTGAAAAGTGTAAAGTACTTAGGGAAGTTTAAATCACTTGTATAAGAGTTTTCCTACCCATCCCTTAGCCTACATTACAACCCATTAAAAGTACTATTTGATTCTAGTCAGTGCATGCTTAATTAGTGGAGATGTACATAATGGGTAAGCATATGGTACTTTATTAGATACATGTGAGTTCTTTATAAGTGTGAGAGTCGGTCATAATTTCTACAAAGTCCTTATAATGATAGTCAATTTTGTGAATTAACAAAGGTGCATACTATTCTTTCTTTTGAGGGCACACTTGGGGAATCATGGTATACACAGTTGGTTTGTACTAGTGTTGAGTAATGTATTAGTGTATTTTCTTTGCCTAGGGATCTATTGTATTTATCTTAGGTTAATGTTTTGAAGTGTGTAAATTACCAATTAAACTGTTAGGACATAGCTAATGTGTCATGTGAATGCGATCATTGTCTTTTAGGTTTGGTTTGTTTGTGTAAGTAATTATTCAAGGACGAACAAAAGTCTAAGTGTGGAGTGGTGATACTAGGAATTTTTATATGCCTTAATGCCATTTAATTCCCATGTTTTGACTTAGTTTCGAGGATAATTCTGTGCTTTTTAAGTATCTTGTTAGAAAATACGTGTGTAATATCACTAACCAATATGATTAGTTTATTGCAGGTATATTTGAAGCTTTGAGAAATATAGATCAAGAAGCATCAAAGACGGAATGAGCAGGGAAGAAATACAGAAAAATTACCCTTATCACGATAGTGATCTTGCCGTAATGGCCTGCCCATCACGATTGAGATCACGTCGTGATCCCCTATTCAGCTGGGCAGCTTCAGTCTTTAACTTTTAGGATAAATGTAGGGTAGTTTGGTATTTTTACTTAGGCATCTATATAAAACTTAGGTTAGAATTTTTGTTCAGTGTACAGCACTTGGGGATTGAAAATATCAAGTGGAAGAGATATTTAAGAAGCTCGGGTTACCTATAATGTTCAATTCTTGTACATTCTTGGCTAAATACCTTTATTTTAGGGTTATGGTTTGCACATGGTGTATTGAATTGATTTGATATAAAGTGGTAATTGTTTCTCATTATTGATTGTTCTTATGATTCATAATAAATGTGTTATAAAATCTTGGCCATGATTAGAATAATTACATAGCTCTATGGTGCATGTCTCCGGTAATCATATGAGTGGAACAGAAGTGTAAGGAGTGAGATTGTGTTTTTTAAATCTAATACAAGAATAAAAAGATAAATTTCAACTAAGACATGATCGTGTACTTAGTTCCTCACTTGGTTAAGTCGAGAAGATAACGATAATGCATTTATATTAAGTCGTCAAAACACATATCGAACGAAGTAGTTGTATGTGTATATAAATAGTGAGTAGAGGAATAGTACCTAATCATAATTTCAACCCTGGAATAAAAAAATAGAGAGATAATTATGTTTATGGAAAATCAATTCTACATATGCATGTGTGCATTGCCATAGCCCTGGAACGGTTGCTTATATTGATAATACTTGATTGTTTCACCCCAAGTCTTATTTATATATCTGTAGTTACATTAGAATGATAAAACAAAACTAGCCATTCCTTCTATTGTTGCATTAAATTGTATTTTATGATGTTTTTTATAAGAATAATCTACAACACTAATTCATAATTCCAAGTCCTTATGGGTTCGATATCTGGCTCGAAAGAGCCACTGTATTTCTTGTTAGACTATGTATTTTTGCATGTGTGCCTGGAAGCCTAACAAGTCCCATAGATCATTATGTTGAAATCTTTATCCTATCTTCGGGAGGCTATAGGGATATTTTAGAGAGAATAGACCAGGATTAGCACCTATGATATTGATCCAGTTTGTGGATACTTTCATGGCTCAGTATGCACCCCAAAGTGTTTGGGAGGGACTCAGGGCTCAATTTATTGATTTAAAAAGGGATCAATAAATGTTCTGAGTATGAAGCTCATTTTAATTTATCTTTTGATATATGTGGATTCTATTATGTTAACAGGGGCTGAGGGAGTTCTCCTCTTCGGAGATGGTATGGGATCAGAGTTCTAGATGGAGATTAAGTTATTGCTTGCTCAAGGTAGCCTATTAAAGGCATTGATTGAACATGCTTGTTATATAGATATACTTTATCACTTGACTCGAGGGGGTGGCAATAAGACACATCACCGTTAGGGCAATTTTAGTGTGTCTCTATATTTTGGGAGATGGTATGACATATGTAGGACTCATTAGTAGAAATAACAACAATATCAGAGATAGACTAGTTCAGTCCTCCTTTTGATCATCTTATAGTGGTCATAGTAGCCATCCCACCAAGGATTAGATCTACTAGGGTTCAGGGTTGTGGTGTCCAGGTTGGTTAGGCCAGTGGTTTTAGTCGAGGCATAAGTCAATTTTCTATAAGTGTTGTGATATGGGCCACTATGATAGAGATTTCCCATGATGTTAGGCCATCCAGCCAGTAGCGCATGCTTTATAGCCTCTTCAGGCAGTATCGCCACCGGTTAGAGGTTGTAAGATAATGACTCGGGGTAGCTCCTATGAGGGCCAGAGGGATATAAGAGGGTTCATTGAAGGAGATCGGTATTGGGCATTGTTAGTTTTATCTTATACCCAATATATCTTGAGTAGAGGCTTCTGATATAGTAGTTACGGGTATGTTTATATATTTTTTACAGGCTAACATTGGCATTGTTTGACACTGGTTATTCATACTTTAACTTTTCGTGTATTTTGAACCCTATTTGGGTGTTATCTGTGATCATTACCTATCCCCATGAGTGTAGCTACTCTCGTGGACGAGTCTATAATGGTAAATATGATTCGCAGAGCTTGTGATGTTACTGTACCAGGGTTGGACACTCGGGATGATCTTATGGATCGGGAAATGATTGATTTTGATATGATTTTGGGAATGGATAGGTTATTCCCTCATTATGTGATCCTGTATTATTTTTCCAAGATAATTGCCTTATCTATGTCTGGTATGCCCTCGGTGATGTGGCAAAGTGTTGTTCACCACTCTCCGGTTCAAGTGATATCCGTATGTAGGCCAATATATTTCTAGACCGAGGTTGTGTATCTTACTTAGAATATGTTCATGATATTATTTATCCTCTATCCCCTGATTTTGTGTCTGTTAATAGAGAGTTTCTTGATATTTTTGCTGATGAATTATCTGGCTTCCTACTCGATCGTGTCATTGATTTTGATATAGAGGTTGAGCTAGGAAATAGGCCCATTTTGATTACAACTTTTCATATAGATCGATCAAAGCTCCGAGAGATCAGTTCTCATCTTCCAGTTTTGATTTCCAAAGGTTTTATCCATCTTAATATTTCCCCATGGGTACTCTAGGTTATTTGTGGAAAAAAGGGACAGGACTATGTGTATGTGTATTTCTTACAAGTAGTTGAATAAGGTTACTATCAAAAATAAATATCCTTTGACATGAATTAATGATATTTTTGATCAGTTTTAGGGTTCTACTATGTTCTTAAATATTAATTTAAGGTCGTATTATCACCAGTTAAGGATTTAGTGTATTTTGGGCTGACTAATGCCCCAGTTACATTTATAGATCTTATGAATAGAGTTTTCAGGCCGTATCTAGACTCTTCATAATTGTGTTCATTGATGAAGCCTGGTTTACTCTCGGAGTCGGGAGCAGAATGAGGAGCATTTGAGGATCGTACTCCAAACTTTGAAAACTGAGCAGCTCTATGTGAATTTCTCGAAGTGTGATTTCTAGTTAGACTTTGTTCTATGCTTGGGGACATATTGTATCTTTAGCAGGCATCAATGTAGATCCAGTGAAGGTTTCAGCCATTCAAGACTGACCCTCGACCTAATGCTCCTTTAAGGTTTGTATTTTTGTTGGGTTAGCTAGTTATTACAAACGATTCATAAGGGGCTTTTCATCTATGGCAGCTCCTATGACCAGATTAAACAAGAAGGATGTTCCTTTTTGGTGGTTTGAGGATTGTGAGTTCAGCTTTCTAAGGCTTAAGGAGTTGCTCACTTTGGCACCAGTATTGTCACATCAAGTTGAGGGCCAGCCAAATACAGTATATTATGATGTCTCTGGTATTGGTTTTGGGTATATACTAATTTTTAGGGTAGAGTCATTACATATGCTTCACGTCACTTGAAGGTTCACGAGCGCAACTACCCACCATGATTTGGAGGGAGGCATTACCTCTACGGAGTTCCCTGTGAGATGTTCATCAACCACTGTAGCCTACAGTACATATTGAGCCAGATGGAGATCAATCTTACATAGAGGAGATGAGTTGAGCTTTTGAAAAATTATGATATCAGCATTCTTTACCGTCTAGGAAGGGAGAATGTGGTTACAGATGCCTTGATCAGGAAGGCAATTATCATGGGTAGTTCGGCTTCTATATCAGTTTTAAATAGGCTATTAGACTTAAAGATTTAATCTTTGTCTAACTGGTTGGTCAGATTGGACATTTCATATCCTCTTAGAGTTCTTGAACACGTTGAGTCCATACCTACTCTATTTGATTAGATCCAATAGTTCCATTGCAAGGATAGATCCTTAGTTCATATTCAAGAGCTGGTTCTGAGGAGTGATTACAATGGTTCTTCTTTAGACTCTGACAGTATATTGTAAATGGTTAGTCGTATTTATATTCCAAGGGGTGATGATTTGAGACAACACTATTAGTGATGTTTTCTGAGATCTAATGTTACCATATTTGTCTCCCGATGCATGAACTGCTAGAAAATAAAGTTCTAGCACCGTAAACCCGATGGTATGTTTCAGCAACTCTCTATTCCTGAGTGGAAGTAGGGGAGTATCACTGTGTATCTCTTATCTGGACTTCCTTGTACTTCCAAAGGTTATGATTGCATTTGGGTCATCGTAGATTGATTGACCAAATTCTCCCACTTCCTACCAACTTTATCATTGTGGGGCGCCGAGAGACTTATTGTCTTGTATATTAGGGAGATTCTTTACCTACATAGGGTTTCATTTTATATCATTTCATACATAGGTACTCAATACACTTCTCGGATCTGGAGGGCTTTACAGTGTGAGATAGTTACAGAGGTAGTTTTGAGTACTGCTTTTCATCCACAGACTGACATTTAGTATGAGGGGATTATTCAGGTACTCCAGGATATGATTCGAGTTACGTCTTTTATTTTGGTGGTATTTAGGATCAGCATTTTTCCTTAGAAAAGTTCTCGTATATTAACAATTACCATTCCAGCATTTAGATGACACCATTTGAGGCTTTATATGGTAGGAGTTGCAGATTGATAATTGGTTTGTATAATAGTGTTGAGGTTCTACCACAGACTTCGGACTTTGTATGGGATGATACATAAAGATTCATGGTAACTCAAGATATATTATGGATAACACAGAGTAGACAAGAGAGTTATTTAGAACGTAGAGTTCGGCCTTTAGAGTTTAGTGTAGGATACATGAGATTCTTGTCGGTTTCTCCTATAAAGAACATCATGAGATTTGTTTGGAGGTGAAAACTCATCCCCAGTTTCGTTGGTCCATATGAGATCACTAAGAGGATTTGAGCTATTGCCTATAGATTGGCCTCATGAGTAGTATAGAGCTATTTTCTCATACTATTGGATCCTATTTTCTCACTATCACTGTGATATCTAGATTTTGTCAACAAGATGATAGTTGGACTTTACTGAGATTTGGATTTTCCTACATGTGGGACTTGATTTTTTCTACTGATATATGATATACGGGCTAAGCCCGAGCTTTGGATTTCTACCCTAATGCCTATTCCACCAATTGGCTTTTTATAAGGATTTTGTACATAGGATTGGATCCCTCCATGAACCTTCTGACTTGGGTGGCCATACTTGACGTATTAAGTATGTGCATAGGCTGGGGAAGGGGTGTACAAAAGGAGGAGTGATATGTTTTGAAGCCTTCTTTGGTTTCTTCCCCCTGGGTTACATGCTGGGGAGGGTGTGTACGGATACTATGTACTTTTCAGCACCTATTTGCATTGCATCCTTCCCGCTTGGTTGTACTCTTCGGGATTATGGAGGGAGTCCCATTGATTTACTCATATGTTGGTATGCATTGTTGATAGCTAGGCTTGATAAGGTTACTTTTCTTGTTTTACTCGTATTTAGATTATTTCATTACTTATTTGGTATTCTCTTTTGTAGTTCCTCTTTATAGTGGTTACTTTGGAGCTCCAGGTATGTGTCATGTTGCTCATGAATTGTTTGTGGTCTAGGAGCACTTTTTTTTTTATATTTTTGTATATGTTTATAATTGTATTTTACCTTTCTTATGTTTGATTTTTCCTGGTTTACTTATGATGCCTACGGGATACCTGTTGTTTTGATATTCACGCTACACTTCTGCATCATTTGTGATATAGGTCCTAGCATGAGTCAGCAGGGCGAGAGACATCGTGAGAGATAGACCAGTGTTGTTTTCAGATACGGTGAGTAGTTGGCGTTTTTACTAACTAGTTCTCCATTTGCATAGAGTTGTCCTAGTTTTGGCTATCAATGGATACCTTGTATTTTTCCCCATTGTTGGTTGTATTTTTGTACTATTCCATATATAGATTCTCTATGGACACGATACCAGGTTTTTGGGAGTTACTTCATGTTACGTATTTCTATTTCTTCCTCTTTTTTTCTACTTCTTCTTCTTTTTCTCTTTTCTCTTTTATTTTGGGTACTAGATACTGCCCACCACTTATCTCTCTAGAAAAAGGTAAGGATTTTCTACAGGCAGGATGTATATGCCATCATAACTTGATTTTCAGGTCATGACACGACATGAGAGGGTTCATGAGTAAATAACTCACAAACTAACTAGCACATTTAGCACAAGTAAAATAAACAACATAAGTGCAACTAGAACAGACATGTTATGCACACAGTAATTACACTCATCATTATCAGTAGTCAATCTCAGTTGAAACAACTCAGACAAAACAATCTTATTATACTAAGTTGTGGAGATCATATCAATGATTAAAGAGGAAAAATCCATTTTTCCTAATTAATCTATTAGAACAATCATGAGGTCAATCTATTAGTTAGAGAAGGGAATTTATACAATTGGAACTTACAAATCATCTCATATCATAACATGACTCTCATCTTACACCTACTAAATGCAAATAAGTCAACATATAATCAAAGAATACATGATTCAAGCTTCAAATACATATCAAATGACAACACCAATTTAGTATTATGCAGGAGTCAACTAGGCTATATTAAACATGCTTCTAGTCAATCATGTAGGCATAAAATAGCGTAACATGATACCCATTAAGATAGTTAAAATAAATCAAACAGTAAATTTAACAATACTAAACAATAAAGACCATCAACAAGACTCAATACGTAGGTTTTTGAGTTTAAGAATCCTTTAAAATACTGGAGATGACATTTGAATGTCCTCTGTCCCTTAACCCTTTTTGATAATTACATGTTTAGACTCATTAGGGACGACTTCAACCCCATATTAACTCACACCCTCACCTTATGCATCCTTGCAAGACATAGGTTCTTAGGATAAAAACAAACCAACTTTAGATTCCCAAGTTCCATCTTACAAGTCTTCTCCCTATCTTTCACTCTTATAAATCCTAATGCATTTAGGTAATGGAGGATGGAGTGAATAAGTCTAAGCCTTCCACTTCTCTTTAAAGTATTTATGAAGCTAAAAATGACTCCACAACAACATTTAGCACATAGGAGATCGTGTAAGGAAGTTTTAGAAACTAGAATATGGGGTGGGCTGAGGGGTTTTAAATTTATGACTTTTGGGTATCAAGGTGATCATTTTAATATCACCTTGAAAACAAAAAAGGTCAAGTGGCACTATTAAGGCCTCCCTTTACCCTACTCATCACATAGAAAACCTTGAATACCTTATCTCTTTATTTTGGAAATAAGTTTAATTAAAATGGACTTTAGGGATAAAGTATGGGTAAAAATAATTTTGACAACCAAGGAAGCATAAAAAAAAGTCAACACTTAATGAAAGCATCAAAGAAAAACAAGACTCATTTGGGATCATTAAAGACCAACGAAAACAGAGAAATTGGACCATTCCAGCAACATTTAACTTGGAAAACACCTTAGGACAACAACAACCTGGTAAAACCAAGCTATCAACATGCCAGCCTTATTAATAGGATCAAAATAACAAGACTAATCAACAAAACTAGACATCGTATTAGGTTCAAGCATATCAAAAACACCTTTTATACCCTCTATAAACTACAGTTAGAGAAAAATCAAAGGAAGTCACACTAACCATTAAATTCAACTACCATGAGCATAAGAAAAGGCTACAAGCCACATTTTAAACCACAAACATCACAATAATGAACTAAGGCAGTCAACAGCAACTAGTACAGTAACTATGCAGCTGACCCCAGAAACAGTCAACTAATACCAAAAGTAAGCAATTATATATCAACAATAAGCATCCAATGGAATAAATAAGCAGTTAACAACTATCAATAAAATAAATAATCAGCACAATATTAGAAATAAATAACTAATGTCAAGAGTAAGCAGATAACACAAATAATAGGCAGCATGAAGACACGACGGTAGTGAAACCTTCTTTGAAGCAGGAACAAAAGAAGAACTAGTAAATATATTGGTAAACTTTAAATCCCAAAAGAAAGAAAAAAAATAATATCTCTACAACCTTCTTGACCCCTTGAAAGAGTGCAACAAAATCTCCTTTAGGGAAACACTCCAAGGGTTGAGGCTCACTCTGATTTTGCCTCTCCTAAGTCAAAATTTAAGCTTAAAAAAACTAGGGAAGTTGCTATAGCACTCAAAATCAAACCATCCTAGAGCAACAACTTTAAACCATTTTGTACTCACCACAAAAAAGGAAAATAAGATTGGAAATAACTCTACAAATGATAAAAAAAAAAAGTCTAAGTGAATGACCAGATTAAACCATATTATGACATATATTTTTATAATTTCTAAGCCTAAAAGTACTAAAGAAATGAATTAACACTCAAATAACTCAAAAGAATAGACCTTTGATTAAACCCTAAGCAGACTCTGTGAACACTTCTCAACACAGGGGAAACGGGAAAATATATATAGGGTTGTGGCTTTTCTAAAAGACGATTTAGGGGAAAAACCAAAGAATCACAAAAAATCAAACCATCCCAACCCTTCATTTGAATTGAAAAGATCTTATCCTTTCAGGGCATTGTATTACAAAGTTAAAAAGAGGATAGGGTAAGTGAAAATGATCAAGATCCAATAATTGGCCTCCACACTATATGAAATCATAAAAGGGAGAACACAAAAATTCCATACCTAGTCATAGAGAATCGATCCTCAACATAGGATAGTTTTTTTTAAGAAAATCCACTAGGAAAGGTGCCTAGGTTATTTTATTAATATAATAACATCAAAGGACTTTACATTAGTGATCAAAACTAAACAAAGTTGCA
>JBDJHY010131634.1:0-13540 GCA_039654485.1 Withania somnifera
TATCTATTGGAATAGTAGGGTCGAAATCCAAACTAAAAATGGTGAACCCTCGTAGCTCGAAAAATAGAATATATACCAATACATAAAGCTCATCTCATAAATCGTGTGATAGAAAATTAGGCTTAGTAACAAGCATGGAAAGTTTATGTAATACGAAAAATATTACAAATAAAAAAAGAATTAATGAATTACCTATTAGAAAAGATTGTACAACCACCATAACACAATTCTATAAACTAAAAATATGACTAAAACCATCTAAAATACTGATATTTCTTAAACTAGAGAAAATTTTGAGAGAAGAATAAGAATTTTTTGTCAAAAATGTGAAAATGAACTATTTATTGAGGGCCATTAGGTGTTGCTTCACGTTCGCAGACACTGCCCTATGAATGGGGAGAAGGAAGGGATTGTAAACATGGCTAAGTTTTATGAACACAAAGAGGCTGGGTTCAGTCAAATTTTAAATTCTCCAAAAGGGTACGAAATGGAAATGGAGTCCAATTTAGACAAACCATATCTGGAATCTTTATGTAATCGATATTTCAGACTCAGCAAAACTTTTAAAACAACGATCCGAGATTGTTTAGGATATAGTGAAAGGCCCGAAGTAGAAATAATTAGAAGTAAATCAAGCTATAAACTTCTAGGGAACCAAGTTACTGATCCCAAGAAGTCAAGAATAACTTGGGGAAGTTACAAGGACGCTTTAAACACAGAGAAATCACGGAAACACAAAATAACCCCGAAGGTCATTATGACATCCCCCAATAAAGGAATTTTAGTCTGCAAAAGTTATGAAAGAAGGGAATACCTAAAGACTCAAACAAATAAGGGTACAGGGCTCATATATCCCTCTTCCAGGTAGCCTCTATGACTGAAAGATGGTCCCAACAAACTCTAACAAGAGGTATATCTCTGGACCTGAGCCATCTTACATCTATGTCAATAATGGCCTTAGGATTCTCTATATAATTCAAATAATCGTCCAGCTAAACTGACTTATGATGAAGTATATGGGAGGGATCTAGTACATACTGACGAAGCACGATAATATTTAAAACCATATGAACCACCTCTAACTTTGGAGGTAGGGCTAATCTGTAGGAAACATCGCCAACTCGTTCATTCTCATATAACCTAATGAACCAGGGGCTAAGCTTTCTCCTTCGTCCAAACCTCATAATGCCCTTCATGGGTAATAACTGCCTAAAAACCATGTCTCCAACACTAAATCAAGAGGTCATAGTCTACGATATGTATAGCTCTTCTTACTACTCTATGTTATTCGTAATTGGTCCTAGATAACTCTAACATTCTCTGTGTAATCTCAAATCAGATCTGAAGTTTGAGGCCAAGTCTCCACACTATTGTACTAAACAATGAACGATCTACAAAGTCTACTGCATAAAGCCTCGAATGGTTCCATCTAAATGATAGAATGATAGTTTTATTAAATGAATATTATGCTATGGACAAATGCTGATCCAAACTACCACTGAAATAAAATTTAAAATCCTCAAACATGTCCTGAAATATCTTAATGGTCAGCTCGAACTGACTGTTAGTCTGTGGATGAAAAGTAGTATTCAAGGCTACCTCTATACCCATATCACATTATACCATCCTTCAAAACCATGATGTAAACTATGTACCTTTATTTGAAATAATAAAAACTAGCACTCTATGCAGGCACAGAACCTCATTAACATATAAGATAACAAGTCTCTCAGCACCCCAAGATGAAGAAGTTAGTAGAAAGTGGGCGTACTTGGTCAATCTCTCTATGATGGCCCAAATACAATCATGACTCCTGGAAGTATAAGGGAGTCCATAAAGAAAATCTATGGTAATTCTCTCCCACTTCCACTCAGGAATAGGGAGTCGCTACAATACACCACCTGGTCTGCAATGCTCAAACTTCACCTATTTGCAGTTCAATCATTAGGAAACAAATATGGTAACATCATACCTTAAACGACGCCACCAAAAATGTTGTGTCAAATCTCTATATATCTTTGCCCCAGGATGTATGGAATATACGACTACCCATCCACAACACACAATTTGAATCTAATGAAGCATGACAGTATTCATCCTCATAACCAACTCTCATATATGAACCAAGGATCTATCATGATACTGCTGTTGTCAGATCTAATAGAATAGAGTAGGTCTAACCTCAATATATGCAAGAACCCTACTCAATTTTAAATGTACAACCTAATAAGATAGTTAGATAGATACTATATATCTAAGGCTAATGGCATCTCTAAAATCGATATGGAAGCCAAATTACCCATGCTCACCACCTTCAAAGAGTTTTCCACCACATGCACGCTGCTCGTATGGTATAGAATGTTGATATCATAGTGCTTCAGAAGCTCATTCAATCTCCTCTATATAATATTGAGATCCCTGGTTGGTAAAAGTCTCATAATGAACCTCATAGAGGTAATTTTTTTATCTTAAGCATGAAAACTACCGCTATAAACTCTAAATCATGGGTGGGGTAGTTGCGCTCATGAAACTTCAACTAATGTGAAGATATGCAATAACTCTACCTTGCTGCATCAGCACACACCCCAAATAAATCTTAGAGGCATCCCAATAAACTGTATACGGTTGGCCCTCAACTCCTTGATCCTAAGAAAATTGGATACACAAGTCCTCAAACCACCAGAAAGGGACATCCTTATAGGTCAATTTGGTCATAGGATTTGGTATGGATGAAAAGCCCTGCACAAACTATTTGTAATAACCATCTAACATAAAACAACTGTGAAACTCTGAAGGAGTAGTATGCCGAGGCCAATTATGAACTGTTGAAATGTTCAATGGATCCACACTGATACAACATGAAAAAGAAAGCTATAAATTCTAGCTAGAAAGCACACTTTAAGAACTTCATAAATAGTTGCCCAGTCCTCAAATTCTGGAGTACAACCCTCAAATGCTCCTCATACTACTCCCAACTACGGGAGTAAACTAGGATGTCATCAATAAACACTATCAGGAAGGAACTAAGATATGGCTTGAAAACTTTAGTGATGAGTTCCATAAATGCAGTTGGGTCATTCGTTAGCCTAAAATGCATAACCAAAAACTCATAGTGCTCATACAAGGTCTAAAAAGTTGTCTTTAGAATATCCTTAGCATGAATCCTCAACTAGTGATAACCTAATCTCAAGTCAATCTTTGATAATGAAAAAGCATTTCGAAGCTGGTAAAAAAGATAATCAATCGGCGACAAAGGATACTTATTCTTAACGGTAATCTGATTGAACTATTTATAGTTAATGAACATGTGTAGAGTACCGTCCTTTTAAAAAATAACACTGGAGCACCCTACGGGGAATACTATGATGGATAAGACTCTGGAAATCAAATATTGAAGCTGAATACTAAGATCCTGGAGCTTTACATGATCTATACGATAAGGAGCAATCAAAATAGGCCTAGTTCCCAACTCAACCTCTATAGAAAAACTGACAATATGCTCGATTGGGAGTCCAGGAAACTCAAAAGGAAAAACATCAAGAAACTCTCTAATAATGGGCAGAGACTCAGGGGTAGGAGGATCCACGTTCACATCATGCACATAAGCTAAGTAGGTTGCATAACCGAAGATAGATATCTACTGGTTGTATACTAGATATCACTAGGACCAGGGAGTGGACAATAGGACCCTTCCACACCACTGTGGGCATATGGGGCACAAATAAGGTAAAGGTCTTGGAAAAACAATCAAAAACTGCATGATGAGGGGATAAACAATCCATGCACAAAATCATATCAGAATTTATCATATCTAGAGACACAAGATTAGCCTGAGCGTCCAACCCCCGTATAGTAACAACACAAGCTTAGTGAATTCGATCCACCATTAGAGGGTCTCCCACAGTAGTATCCACACTCATTGGCATAGGTAAAGGCTCACACATAACACCCAAATAGAGCAAAAAATACACATAAACATAAGAATATGTAAAACTAGGGTTAAATAGTGCCAAGGCTGGCTAGTGACAAATAGATAACATAACTGTGACCACTGGATTAGAAGTATTTACCCAAGGTCTATCGTGAATAACATAAAACTGACGGCACCTAGTGCCTTGCTGATCCCCTCATCTGTCCCTCTGCCCCCACCACGACCACCTCGAGTCACTATCTAACCACCTTAAAGTCGATGATCGTACTACTCGAAAAGGATCTATGACATATGCTTCTTTCTGAATGTCCTTACATCATGGACAATCTCTAAAAAAGTGTCCTACCCCAACCAGAACCACTGGTTGAACTACCCTGTCCATCACGATCTCGAAACCCTAAAGATGTTCCCTTGGAGGGATAGATACTCTACCTACAACTAACTGATAATAAAGAGGCCTAAACTTCTTACTAGGCTACCCTGCTGGACCTACTTCTGCTACGGCATCTGCGGATGTCTACTTCTATCATACCATCTCCCAAATGATCGAGAACCACTAAAATTTCCCTGGAGGCAATGCCTCTTAATGCGGCCCCCTTTGGCTAAATAATAGAGTCTCTCAATAATACGAGCATGATCAACTACTGCCAACAACAAACTACCCTAAGCAACCAACAAATAGACCTCTATCTATAACATTGATCTCAACTCAACTAAAAAGCAGAGAACCTGTTCATCCTCTGTCTGTAAAATAGCAGTCCCATATCTCCGAAGATGAGTAAAACAATCCTTAAACTTAGTAATTGACATCAAAACCTACTGTAAATCAAGGAATTGAGCCATGGGCTCCACTCAAACACTCTAGGGAACATACTTGGCTATAAAGGTGTCTACAAACTGGCTCCGTGTCATAGGCGGTGACCTTATCGGCTCTCTCTCTCTCTGTACTCTCTACCAAAACTTAGTCGGCTCCTCTAGCTGATACCCAATAAAATAAATTCCACAAGTATCTCTCAAGCCCAAAGTCTACAACATCTCCTCACACTTTGCTATAAACTCATAATGATCCTGTTTGGAGACACTAGAAAATCTCGAAGGCCCCATGCACATAGAATAACTATGCATCTTCTAGTCCTCAGAAGTTATAAGAAAATCAAAGGCAGAGTCTAACTGGTGGCA
This sequence comes from Withania somnifera, assembly GCA_039654485.1. Lineage (NCBI taxonomy): Eukaryota > Viridiplantae > Streptophyta > Magnoliopsida > Solanales > Solanaceae > Withania > Withania somnifera. Next base: position 5,111 of record JBDJHY010131634.1, read on the forward strand.
CCTCTGGAATAGGCTATTAAGGAGGAATTGTCACTTCCAGTGGTGTCGGCTCAACAGGAAGAGTTGGGGCACCCTGTGCCTCTCCCTGACTGAAGTATGACCCTCACTAATGGGCACTCTTCAAATATAATGCTCTTATGTTGCCATACATCTCTAATTATATCATCACAAAGTTGTGGAATCTATGGTAGAGGTAGATCTATCAGTGCACGATTAGGTCGTACAACTCTAGCCTTCCCTCTCCCATGGTCTCTGGCTCTACCTCGACCCCTAATTGGAGCTCCTAGTAGAGGTGGGGGATCATCATCACCTCTTAATGTAGAAAGCGTTCAAACAATCTATCATGATCAAAAAAATAAATCATGATGGTGCCTACAACCCACATGTAGGAAAGCCTAACCCAACAGCCCAGTGTGACAAGCAATAGGCCATATCACAACTCATAAACAATACTAAGCAGTAAATGAATGAAATATGTAGAAACACTAACATATTTATACAACCCTGCCAAAAAGCTTGTATAATCATCATATGGAGCTACAACTCATAGTATACAAAAGACATGTATACATATATAAGTTCCTACAAAAGTAACACTACATAAGGTTTGCTACGGACAAAATAAAACATGCTACAATAGGTGGAGTCTCTGTAGGATAAGAATCTACTCAGCACGGTCATGTCATGTTCAATGAACCATAAGGTATCCGTACCATGAAGACAGTACAGAAGTTCAGTATGTGTGCCAGAACGCAGGTACCTAGTAGTACCATAGGATGACTAGGTTAAATAAAATCACACGTAAAGTAAAGGCGAGGAAACTAAAACCAGGTAATAAGAGTAGGTAAATAGTATGAAGCCAACTACATAGACAGATCTAGTAACAGGTAAGCCGCATGAAGCAAACTATACATCCAGAGCTAGTATAGGTACAATAGCTATTTATGAATAAAAAAGGAACATATGGAACCAAATCAAGTAAGTCTATGTACTGCATCGTACAAGAGCTTCCAACTACCACATAAAGTTGATAACCGAACCATAGAAAGCATACCTAGACTTAATTGAGTATAACGAGTACTAAAGCAACAAATAATGGTAAAGGTGACCGAAATAGCATGTAAGTAAGTAAAGAGAAGGTATAACCCAAAAGGCCCCCCATAAGACCACTGGGTAAAAGAAAAACATACAAAAACTACCTTGATGCCCCACCCCACCGGTAAGCACAACCAATACAAACAAGAACTCACTTTGACTCTGCCCTTAAGATCAGAAAGTAAAAACAACGTGATAGGATGAATGCATGCGGGTGAGAATAGTTGAACTCAGGATATAACCACTCAAAATGGGAGACCGCGGCTCCAATCTATCCCTTGGAGCTCGTGCATGAGACCGCCCCCCAATATCAAGAGTAGGCTCGCACCTCATAATCAAGAGGAGGCTCGCACCTCATAATTAGGAGTAAGCTCTGGCCTCGAAATCCAAAGTAGAACCATGCCATAAAATCAATCTATATAGGAATTGCACCCATAAATGCGCAAGAAAGTACCCCTCACCCCCTTCCCGAACTCAAAACTCTTTTCCATTTATACCTTGAATATAACGACATACCAACAGGTGGTCATGGAATATACATATATGTAAATAAGGAAAAGTCTTTCCAGTTATAAGCCAGTAAAACTCTCAAGTTTCAGTTGACCAAGTCCGTTTTCCATTAACCATATCCCTAGGTCGCACCTGTGCCCATAATATCTTAACCAAATGACTAAAATACATGAACACAGCACAACAATAGCACAGATAGGTCTACATCATACTATGATCGGCCAGAAGTTGTTGGATAAGTTCACATCTTGCTCACAAGGCTGCTAGGGTACAAGGTCACTTTCATTAAGGGTTGAACACCCACATGTAGCCTAAATCTCTCTAAATCCCTCTACATGACCCCTTGAAATAGGTAAACTGAGTACAAATAGCTATATGGAGAGGTAGTTAACCTAAAACCATCCAAACAGCTAGCCATACCAGACAAGCACCCTATAATAGTCCAGTCTAAATAAAGGTAAGACTAGCCTACCTTGGTGTAGGCGCAAGTCTTCAAAGCACGGTCATAAAGCCCGATTGCCGCAAGGTCACCTGAACCAACTCAAAACTATAGAAAACATGCTCTATCGGTTAAAAGGTAAAGAAAGAGACTTATATTTCCAAGTGCAACTTGGTTTGAAAATCGAGCATAAAACAGGCCCATGGGCTCCGTAGCTCAAAAAATAAAAGAAAACATACTAGGGGGTAGGCCTCAACTCTAGGAACATGTGGTTCGAAAATAAGCTCAATCATACCCCTAATAAGTTCTCAATTGGACAAGGAAAATTATGCATAAAGAGAATAAAACTTTCAAGAAGGTGATCAAAGAATCAAGGTCGTAAAACTCACCTGAATCAAGAAGGAAGTCGCAAGGAGTGTTTTCCCACAACTTCAATTCAGCTTTCCAGCTACCAATAAGAAATTATAATAATTTAGCCAAGAGTCTCAAATTCACAATTGAATCTTCATGCTAAATCTTGGAGGGAAGAAAACTCATCCAAAACGAGGATTTAAACTCAACGAACCGCTTCCCCAACTCCCACAAGAAATTAACACATGTTAGGACCATAATTAGGCCGAGAAATTTGAATTTAGATGAGAGATATATATGGAACTGGTTTGAAAATTTGAGGAAACTGGCTTATATAGAACTTGAAGCAATTCAGCATGATGGCGCTAATACAGGAAACGCCGCCACAATGTGATTGCTCTAACAAATAAGGGAAAAACCAAGCTCACAGAAAAAAGGAAATCTTTTACACCGATGTATTGTACTCTCTCGGTCAGGTCATCATAAAAAAATACTGAAAAAATAGGCGTGGTCTCTCTCCCTGAGTGTCGATGACTCCAATTCAAGAAAACTCAGCATTACTGCGATGGCGCTCCACTAGAGCGATTATACTGAGTTACTATTTTTGGAAAAAAAAATTATAACAGCTGAAATTCTAACCAAGACCTCGAAATTCAAATAGAGTCCAACAACAATAAGTAAAATATGCATCTTGCATGAAAAAAATATTTCAAACTCAACAAAATTGATGAAACGACCAATGGAGGTCGCTTGAACAATAAAACCCTCAAACTAAACTGTACAATAACACCTAATTTCTAACATTCCACAAGGACCCTTAAAACGAGCTTGTACACCTCGGGAAGTACACCAATGACCTAACTATTGCAAAATCAACATTCTATGCTGATGGAAGCATCAAAATTCCAATCCAACACTACGATTGTTAAAATCATCCGAAGCTCAAAATATATTCCGATTAAATTAAATATCAAAAAAATAGCTTAGACTCAAAATGAGACCAAATTGGCATTACAAAGCTAACAAAACTGCAATAATCTAATTCTGAGTGTGTTTACTAAGAATTCAGTCTCTAGTTACACTATTTCAAGGTTAAGCCTGTGAAGTAGGGAAACTGAGATAACAAACTATATAACTGCCAGGGAACCAAACAAACAGTCCTAGAAGATCATAAATGACTTTAGGAAGCTAATAGAAGACTCAAAACACAAAAGAATTTGAAAGGCAAGTAAATGACCATGGGGTTATTATAACATTCATAACTAAAAAGGACTTTCATCCTCGAAAGTAAAGGAAAGAGTAGTACATGAAGGCTTGAATAGATGTGGAAACTGGGCTCACATATCACGCTATGTCTCCAGGTAGCCTCCTAGACAGGTCGATGCGCCTAACAAACCTTCACAACCGAGATATCTCTTGATCTGAAAAGCCTCACATCTCTGTCTATAATGACCTTTGGCTCCTCAACATATGTCTAGCAGTCATCTATCTAAACTAACTCTTGCCATCACATGGGACGGGTCATGAACATAACGGCAAAGCAAAGACATATGAAATATCGAATTGACAATAGTAAACTTAAGATGTAGGGAAAGTTTATAGACAACATCTCCAACTCTCTCAGTGAAATGATAAGGCCCAATAAATCTGGGGCTAAGTTTACACCACCTATCATATCTCATAATGCCTTTCATAGGTGATACTCGTAGAAAGACCCAATCACTAATATTTAACTGTAAGGGCCAAAGACTATAATTTGCATTGGACTTTTGCCTACTCTAAGAGGTATAAATTAGATCATGAATAAATATGACCCTATTCATAGTATCCTGAAGCCAATCTAAACTCTACAGTATAGTATCTTTACCACAAAACCAACAAACAGGCAATCTGTAATGCCTACCATATAAGGCCTCAAATTGTGTCATCTGAATGCTGGAATGATAATTATTATTCATGAGAACTTTGCCAAAGACAAATGTCTATCCCATCTTAAACCAAAATCAAAGGAACAAGCCTGCAACATATCCTGAAGTACTGAAGAGTCCTCTCAGACTGCCCGTTGGTTTGAGGGTGAAATGCTTTACCCAAGGCAACCTATGTACCCATCTCTATCTGCACCGATCCACAAAAATGTGATGTAAAATTTTTTCCTCTATCAGATATAATAGAAATTGGTAACCCTGAAGTCTAACCACCTCACGGATATACAACTCAGCTTTGTCCTCAACACCCCAAGAAGAATGTATTGATAGGAAATAAGATAACTTGGATAATCAATCCACGATGACCCAAATACAATTATGACCTCCAGTTGTGGGGGGAAGGCCTAAAATAAAATCTATAGTAATCCGCTCCCACTTCCACTCAGGAATAGGGAGCCTCTAATTCTCACTGCCCGGTTGTTGGTTATCAAAATTTACCTACTGATAATTCAAACACTGAGAAACAAAAGATGTTATAGAAATCCTCATACCCCATGACTAATAATGTTACCTTAATCATAATACATCCGAGAAGTAATGGTATGGATAGATTATCTAGAGCAATGAGACTCACACAATAAAGTCTAAATCAATCCACCAACTCTTGAAACAACAAGGAGACCATGAATCCATAAGCCACCATCAGAATCTATCATGGACCAACTAAAATCACCTCTCAAGACCCTCTCTCTCATCTGAACTAGAAGGGGATTCTCTGTGCTGCTGAATCTGATCATATAAAGCAAAGCTAGCCTCAACATGTACAACAAACCGATCTGCTACTGAAATATCCAGTCTAACCAGCATATTAGCAAAGGACTGAATGTCCTGAGCCAGAAAAACATTAGAAACTGAAATAGAAAAAAGGCTACCAAACTCACCGGCTTTTGACTAAGGCTTCAAAAGCACATTAGCCTTGCCCGGGTGCTATAAAATACTCAAATCATAGTCCTTTAGGAGCTCAACCTACCGGCTTTTGTCTCAAGTTAAGCTCCTTTTGGCTCAAACTGTACTCAAGATATAGTGATTAGTGTAAATATCGCAAGGGACCCATAGAGATAATACCTCTAGATCTTAAGCACGAAAACTACTACCAATAACTCTATATCATGGTGGGGTAGTTACACCTATGATCCTATACCTGCTTCAAAGCATATGAAATAACATGACCCTGTTGTATCAGATTACAAACCAAACCAATACCTAAAGCATCACAATACACTGTACAGGGCTGACAACAACTGGCAAGGCAAGGACCAGGGAGGTAGTTAGCAACTCCTTTAGCCTCAGAAATCTAGACTCACACTAAACTAACCACTGGAGGGAACTTCCTTCTGAGTTATTCTATTCAAAAGAGCTGCGATAGATGAAAAATTTGAACAAACTAGCGTTAATACCAAAATAACCCAAGAAAACTATGGTCTCTGAAGGAGTAGTAAGGCGAGGGAAATCAAGAACTACATCAACGTTAGATGGATCAACACTAATACCATCACTCAACACCACATGGCCTATAAAAGAAATAGACTAAAACCAAAACTCACATTTTGCGAACTTGTTGCAGAGCTATGAGGGGCAATAGATATGGCCTATTGCCCGACTCAACCTCAATAGAAAAATTGACATCATGATCGGGTGGGAGGCCAGATAAATCAATATGAAACACATAAAAAAACTCATAAACCACTAGCACAGATTTAGGGGAGGGAGCATCAACACTAACATCTCTAACATGGGTCATGTAAGCATGGTAACCTCTAATAATAAGCTAACGATCCTGATAATAAGAGATAATTTAAACATAGGAGTGGTTATTGGGCTCGCACCACACCACCAGGGGTAAACCAAGTTGTATAAGGTAACAGTCTTGGCATAGTAATCTAAGATGTAGGGTAAGGGGATATATTTTCCATGCCTAGAATGACATTAAAATCCAACATATCTAACTCAATCAAGTCAGGTCTAGTGTCATAACCCTGAATAGTTAGTGTGCTTGATCTGTATACCCAATCCATCACTAAGGACGCACCTATAGGGGTAGATAGACTTAGAGGCACATATAAATGCTCAATAAAAACACAAAAAAAAGCAGCAAAATATACCAACAAATATGATAATGTGGATCTAAGATCAAATAAAGTTAAGACTGAGTGCCCAAAAACAAGTAACATACCATTGACAACAGAATATGATGCCTCAGCTTTGGCTTTATCCGGAATGGAATATAGTTGATGATGACACACCCTGCTATTTCTCACTACATATACCTCTCTTCCCCCTTTCTGGCATCCTCTTATTGCTCTGCAGATGGCTGGATATCCACCTTTAGTCAATGGTACTGTTTGTAATGGCTGGGCAGGCAAGGCTGCAGTCTGTGTAGCCTTAGGTCGGGGATAATCCCTAGAAAAGTGGCCTCCATCCCCACAATAAAAACAACCCTCAGTAGGTCAATCTTGAGTAGCCCTGGGACAGTCTTTGGAATAAATAACAACCACCCCTGACTCTAGGTTAATCGCAGAAACCCTCAGTATGGCCCCGTGAACCTGAAGCTGGGCCTCTAGTGAGCTAAATGCTCTGTCCTCTATCACAAGTTTGTAATAAAGCCTATTACTGATAACTGACTTGACCTCTTCCACCATAATCTTTGCCTCAGGACCTTGAACCCGAATAGCTTCCCTGGTGGCACTGTCTCTTCTCTCTACCCCCTCGGTCCTGGTGGTGTAGAATCTCCATACTATGGGCATAGTCAGCAACATCCTAGAAAGACTTCTTCAAAAACAATATCCACTGTACCTTATCTTGCAGATCCAACCTCAAACCATAAGAAAATCGATAAATCTATTCCTCCTCTGTAGGAAATAACTCACCTGTATATCTATAAAGCTCAACGAACCAGACCTCAAACTCAATAAATGTTATGTTACCGTGTTGTAAGGCAGAAAATGAAGCTTATAATAACTCTTGTGCCCACATAGGCATGTATTTGGCCATGAAGGCCTCTTTAAACTCTCCCTAACTCATACCCTCCGCTGATGACTAGCAGCACCCTTAAGAAAATAAATAGTAAAGTCAACCTCGTGTGTCTCCAATACTCTAAGGTCCTCAAACACTCCTCATAGGTAGCATTAACTCATTGGGGTCCTTCCTCTCTACTCTATAGAACCAACGGGTATAATCTATAAGAAGTGGTCCAATATCTTTCTTACCTCAGATGCTAGAAAAGTCAGAGTTGGTATTATGGTAGTTGTAGGAGTAGTCTAAACTGATGGCATGGGTTGAATGGTCAATACTGCTGGGGATGTAGATACCTGGGGAGGCGGAGCTCCCTACATTGCTTCTTGAACTAATGAATGTGGTGCCTATGTCGGTATCTTATTGAACATTTGTAATATCTACAACAACATCTGTTGAATCACGATTGGCGATGGTTGTGTATACTATTGAAAAGGTACATTGGCCAGCTGCGGCTGAATCGGTGGATCTACAATAACTGTACTAGGATAAGATGAGGCAAGAAGATTATTGATCTACTGTATGTCCTCTACTACTCCCTCCTGAACCTCGGGAAGAGGCTGCTGATCTCTCAGGGGAGGATCTCTTTCCATGGATGAAGAACGAGTACGTGCCATCTGCGAAAGTGTGAAGCCAAGTAAGTCTTACTAGAAACTGGTACAAGGACAATGCACGAAAAGAATCTAAGAGATATAAACTTTCCAAATCTACCCTGAAGCCTCCTGAAGATTGGATACTGACATCTATGTACCGATCCACAAGACTCCTCTAGGAACTTGCTTAAATACCAAAGGACTAATGAACCTAAGATCCGATAGCACTCTATCACGATCCAAAAATTATATCATCATGGTGCCTATAACCAACCTATAGGCAAGCCTAACCCTACATCCCAGAGAAAAAATAGGCCATATCACAGCTCAAAAAAAATAATAAGAAGTAAATGAAAGAAATACACAGGACCAACGACATATATATACAAGCTTACCTAAAACTCGGTATCATCGACATATAGAGCTACAAATCAAAGTATCCAAA
>JBDJHY010131644.1:0-13539 GCA_039654485.1 Withania somnifera
AGGAAACTAGTCGACTAGTTTGAGTGACTAGTCGACTACTTCCCTAAACTAGTTGACTAATGCCTTCTTCTAGTCGACTAATATCAAATTCCAGAAAAATACTTCCATAAACTAGTCGACTAGTGCACCATTCTAGTCGACAAATTTCAATTTCCAGTAAAGTAGTCAACTAGTTTCAACCATTGGTCAACCAATTTCCAATTTTTAGCTACTGGACGGCAGGCTAGTCGACTAACATCTCACACTAGTCGACTAGTTTGCCACCAGAATCAAATTTCACTTCAACTGCTTAACCAAAACCATCATCGGAAGAGATCAAATCTCTGGAGTCATTGGAATCATTAACCAATCATACTATCAAGATTAAACCCAAAGAAAGTGGATTAATATTTGATAATTCATCATCCATATATGGATATCAACCAGAAGAGAAAACTAATAAGAACTAGGAAATAAAAGGAAAGAAGAAAGAAGGGTTAACAAGGTATATCAACACCACGACAGAAATCAAAAGATAATTTCTTAATTTTGAAGATGAAGTTCTTGAGAGAAGCTTTGAGAGAAATTTAGAATCTAAGAGAACTTGAAGGAATAAGATTACTTAGCGGATGAGGAAATAAAAATATCAGCTGCAGTCGGCTAATTTAAATTAGTACTGCAGCTGCCTGCTTGCTGTGAATTTACAGTTTTATCACCAAAAATTTCAAATTACGCCAATCACTTCGGAGACCAAACGAAAACCAATTTTAATAAACCAAATATGTAAATATATTGGAAATGGCATTCCGGATCCAACAGAATCAACGGAATTGAATTCTGAGGTCGTTTGCTCAAAATGAAATCTCAAAACCAAAAGAGCTATTTCTCTAATGATGCCTCGAAATCACATCGACAAGTCCGAAAATTCCAACAACACCTCACCTAACCTAATTTCATCATTCCGGAGCTGCTGGAAGTGTCCGAATTCCATTTCGACACTCCGAACATCAACATATCACCAAAGCTCCTCGGTTAGGCTTTAACTTAACAAATTTTCACAAAATCATATAAAATGAAATTCAAATCCACAAATCACAAACTCATAGTCGAACTTGACTTTGTTTGGCCTTCCGGAGCTAACGGAACTGTCGGAATTAAATTCCGAGCTCATTTTGAAGGAAAGTTGACTTTAGTCAACGAATACTAAATTTAAAGCTCTAAAACAAGAAATTTGAGATTTCTCTCGACCGAGTCACCAGGGATCCGAACTATCGGTCCCAGCAAGTCATAAATGACTTGGGGAAACTACTAAAATGCTCTAGGATGCAAGACACTGCATATTTATCATAAATGACCTTAAGGGTCATTACAGAAACACCTTATCACCAACCCCAAACACCAAGGCACGAAGCCTATGATCAGCGTAGCTCTTCTACCTACTCTGTGCTACCCTCAACCTATCCTGAATTAACCAGACCTAATCAAGAGAATCAAGCAACAAGTATATATATTGGGCTCTGGCCTCAAAACCATCAAACCAACTAATGGTGATCTATACCACCTATTATACAATGCCTCAAATGGTGTCATCTCAATGCTGGAGTGATAGCTATTATTATACGCAAATTCTAACAATGGTAGGTGATGATACCAAGCACCACCAAAGTCAATCACACAAGCCCTCAACATATCCTTCAACACCTGAATAGTCTGCTTAGATTAACCGTCGATCTGCGAATGAAATGCATACTTAAATGAGCCTCGGTACCTAAGTCTCTCTTAATAGACCTCCTGAACTGGGTGCCTCTATGGAAAATGATAAGACAGGAACACCATACAATCTAACCACCTCACGAATGTAGATTTGAGCCAGAAATTCAATATTATAAGAGGAATGAGTAGGAATGAAGTGCGCCGACTTAATCAGTCTATGAACAATGACCCAGACCGTATCAAAGCCTATTCTAGTTTGTGGTAACCCAGAAACAAAGTCAATAGTCACTCTCTCCCAATTCCAAGATGGAATAGGGAGTATTTGCATCAAACTACTTGGTTTTTTATGCTTATACTTAACATGTTGACAGCTAAAACACTTAGAAACATACTCAGCAATATCCCTCTTCATTCCACTCCACCAATACAACTGTCGTAGATCCCGATATATATTAGTTGTACCAGGATGAATAGAATACCTGAAGCTGTGAGCCTTACACAAGATCAATTATACTAAATCACCAATCTGAGGTACATAAATGCGGCCATCAAACCAAAGCTCACCATCTGAATCAATAGAATCCCTGTCGGCTTCTCCAGCTAAGACCTAATTACGAAGAGCAACCAACCGCTTATCCTCAAACTAACACTGTCAAATTTGATCTATCAAGCAAGATTTGGCCTCAACACATGCCAATACATGCGTAGGGTCTGAAAGATCAAACCTAACTAATCGATTAGCCAATGACTAAACTTCCACCGCCAGTGGCCTCTCAGAAACTAACAAGGCTACTAGGCTACCTAAACTGACTGTTTTCCTACTCAAGGCATCTACCCTACATTTTCCTTTTCTGGATAATATAGGATAAAAATGTCATAGTCTTTCAGTAGTTCAATCCACCTTCGTTGTCTAGAATTTAACTCACTCTGACTCATAATGTACTAAAGACTATGATGGGTCAGTAAAGATCTCACACTGGACCCCATATAAATAATGTCTCCAAACCTTAAGCGCAATCACTACCACCGCCAACTATAAGTCATGAGTGGGGCAGTTACGCTCATGCACCTTCAACTTCCTCAAAACATATTCAATAACTCAGACATGTCGCATCAAAACACATCCCAAACTAGCACCTGAGGCATCACAATACATGGAAAAACCCTGACCCTCTATTGGCAAGGTCAAAACTAGCGCTGAAGTCAATAAGTCCTTGAGCTTCAAAAATCTCAAATCACACTCATTCGACCATTAAAATGCAACATCCTTCCTTATCAGCCTGGTCAAAGGTGCTGCAATTGAAGAGAACAACTAGAAAAAATGTCCATAATATCCAGTACAACCCATAAAACTGTGAATCTCAGAAATAGAAGTCGGTCTCAACCAATCACATGCCTTATGAATCTTTGTTGGGTCAACTTTAATACCTACTTTGGATTCTACATTCCCCGAGAATGCAACGGACTCTAACCAAAACTCACACTTTGAGAACTTGGCATAAAGCTTATGTTCTCTCAAAGTTTAGAGGATCAGTCTTAAGTGCTTCTCATAATCAGACTTACTCTTCAAATAGATTAAGATGTCATCAATAAAAAAAATTATGAACAAGTCTAGGTAGGGTTCAAGCACCCTATGCATCAAATCCATAAAGGCTATAGGAGCATTGGTCAACCAAAAATACATAACCAGAAACTCATGATGACCATAACGGGTCCTGAAAGCTGTCTTAGAAATATCATCTATTCGGATTCGTATCTGATGGTAACCAGACCTCAAGTTAATTTTAGAAAACACTGCTTCTCCCTAAAGCTTATTAAGCAAGTTATCAATTCTCGACATAGGATATTTGTTTTTCACAAGAACTTTATTTAGCTTTCGATAATCAATACACATTTTCATCGTGCCATCCTTTTTCTTCACAAATAAAATTGGTGCACCCCAAGGTGACAACCTGGAACAAACAAAACCTTTATCTAGGATCCTAGAGTTAAACTTTCAACTCTCTTAACTCAGTAGGAGTAACTCAGTAGGAGCCATACGATATGGAGCAATAGAAATAGGCTTAGTGCCCAACTCTAAGTTAATAGAAAAATCTATATCCCGCTTTAGTGGTAGGCCTAGTAGGTCGGTCAGGAATACATCTACGAACTCAGAAATAATAGGCACAGACTCAGGAGTAGGAGTGTCAGCTAGGATATATATTATGTATGCAAAACACCCCCTCCCTACTGACCTCCTAGCCTGAAGGAAACCAAAATCATTATTAATAACTAATTTAATCAAAATATTTGAACTCTGAGGTCGAATTTTAGTAATAGTTTTTACTCCTGCCTCAAATTCATACCTGGGAGATTCAAGATCTTCATCTAAATCTTTAGTGATGACAACTTTTGAAGTTATTGCTTTAGCTTAGTCGTTTGTTCTCTTTAGAATTTATTTCTTGAGGACGTCTACTTCAATATTGTGAAGTCTTTCCTTTACCTCTTTTATTTCTTCTTTAAGAAGATTGACCTCACCACGGAGCAACTCAATAGAAGGTTCTTCCTTCCTGGAATATATACTAAAAATGATGCAAGTTACCATCCTATGAGTGCTCGATTAATTCCACATGGACACCATTATTTGAATAACATGGGCACACTTTGTAAAAATATAGGTCACAAGATTTTGCAAGAACCAACCCACATGATACATGACTGAACAAAAGTACCACTTAAGGTTACACTCTCTATTGATCTCAACCTACCTTTCCTAAGGATTCTTTTTTCGGGTTCCATGTATCTATGCAATTCACTATAAAGCAATAAAAAGTCGATTAGAAAACATCGAAATTAAGAGTGAAGGATTTGACCATTGGGGAATTACAGTAATCAAGGCTTGATGGATGTAGACCACGAAGACCAGGGAGTTGAATTCCATGTTCCTTCCAAGTGTGGTGGTCAACATGTTCCAACGATGGTCAACCAAGCTTGTTGGTAGTCGACCACTGTGACACAAAATGAATCTCAAGCCTATTTAAACTAATCATCCATGCAATGAAATGTGATACGATGCCTCAAGTTTAAGCAAGTATCATGACTCATTCAAGAAAATAGAAGTGATATTTTCCCTTAAGTATGTCATCACTCAATCTAGCATTTAGGAACACACTTTTTAAAGTCAAATTCATCAATAATGTTCCTAATAATTGTACCTGTCAGTTTAGTTTCAATCCCCAGAGTTTGTTTATAGGCATCCAATTCCCCATGACAAAAACCCAAAAAATTCCAAAATGATAAGGATTTCTAATTTCATTAAAAATTGACATTTTAATCAATTTGGAACTCACCCATAAATCATCCACCAATAAGAAATAAAATTAACCCAAAGTTTGAGTTTTGCACTTGTAACTCTAAGATTATGAGAGTTCTAAGAGTACAACCCCACCAACAAACATGAAATCTATCAATAATTCACATGGGGTATTGCAAACACTTAGAAGACTCATATACACATCACAAAATCATACTTCAATGTAACAAATTTTAATTTAGGGTAAACAATCTAACCTTCAATGCCAAGTACTCCTAATATGCAATCATATAGGATGAAGGATGATGATACAATGTGCCATGAAAAAGGAAATATCAAGGGTTGTTTTACAAGTAAGAATATGAGAGAAGAATGAAATGAAGAAATTTAAAAAGTGGGCAGTTACAACTTCACAATTTGCGTCGACATTCCCTTTTCTTACCACCAAAGTTCCAATGAAATAATCTTGTGAACCTCTTGATGGCGGTCGATCTCCAATGGGCCTAGTGGTATCCAGTTACAATGCTCTGCACTTCAACTTTGGCAGTGACTCCAAGTCACTTACCTTAGAGTTGGCGGATACCACTAATGAGTATGCCGCCTCTCCAACAATCACCTGAATCATTTTGTCTCTGTGTTTTAGTTCTTCATACCACCACACCTACACATACATCTCCTATTATTAATAACATGCATGAAAGTAAAATCTTGGGTTGCCTCCTAAGAAGTTCCTTTGTTAATGCTGTCGAACGATATAGTACACATTTCAAATGTCAAGCCTCATCGAGGTATAACATCTTAATATTCCAAGAAAATTTCTCATCCACCAATTTGGTTTTCAATCGTTACACCTTTTAATTCTATTACTGCACTTGGGAAAACTTGCAACATCTTAAAGGGCCCTTAACACTTAGTTATCATATTACCTAGGGAAAACTAAAGCAAGAATTGAACAATAAGACATAATCCCTCATCTTGAACTCTCTATTGAGAATTCTAGCATCATATAATTTTTTTCATTCTTTCCTTATACATGGATGGGCTTTCATAGTACCAAATATAGAACTCATCCATCTTATGAATTTGTTCAAATCTACTATTAGAGGCATCCCCCAAATCCATGTTTAATCTTCTCAATGCCTAAATACCCTAATGTTCAAGTTCAACATATAAGTGACAAGACTTCCCAAAATCCTATTAATACAGGTACATGCCAATGGGAGTCTAGTAAGTGGTATGATATGCCCAAAGGGCATCATATAACTTTCTAGCCCAACCCGATCGAGTTATATTCACCATTTTCTAAAGGATTCTTTTAATCTCCCAGTTTGACACCTTTACTTAACCACTTTCTTAGGAGTGATAAGGGGTCACCAGATTGTGTTTGACACCATACTTAGAAACAAAGACCTCAAATGAACTATTGAAATTTTTTTACCCACCATTACTAATGATTGCTCGGGATGTCTCGAACCTTACAAAAATGTTCTTCTTAATAAAATGAGTCACACTTTAAACTTTATTTTTTTGGCAAAGACACAACTATTTCCCACTTTAAAACATTATCAACAGTAACAAAGATGTATTTTTTACCATAAAAATTCACAAATGGGCCGATAAAATCAATGCCTCATACATCAAACAATTTGAATTCTAAAATAGGATTTAGTGGCACCTCACGACTCTTTGTAATTCATCTTTACAATTGGCATTGATGACAAGATATCACCATATAAATATCATCTTACTGAAGTGTTCACCAAATAAACCAATTTGAATCACATTATGGGATATCCAAAAGCCGCTGTGATGTCCCCCAAAAGGGGATGCATGAATTCTTTCAAGATTAAAATTCATCTCTAATGTGGACACACATCGATAGTTCAAGCCATCCATATATTATCTAAATAGGTAATTCTAATCCTAGAAATGGTGGCTTGCATCACAAATAAACTTTATCTTGCGGTGACAATTCATCCCCTTGGGCATCATTCCATAAATAACAAAATTAGCAAAATCGCCATACCATGGTTCCACTTCACTTGCAACAATCATCAATTTTCATCTAGAAAAGCTTCATTGATTTCAAATTCTCCCACATCATCATTAATAGGATCAAGCCTTGACAAATGATTGGACACATGATTTTCACACACTAAACGATCCTTGATTGCAAAGTCAAATTCTTGTAATAGTAGAATCTATTGAATAAACCTTAAATTTCCTTATTTTTTTTCATGAGGTAGCAAATCACAGTGTGGTCCATATGGAAAATTACCTTTTCACCTAAGAGGTAGGCCTTAAAATTCTCAAAACCATACACAATGGCCAATAATTCTTACTCGGTGAGCGTGTAGTTCTTTTGGCTATATTTAGCTTCTAACTGGCATAGTACATCAAATGAATTAACTTTTATTTCTTCTAGCCAAGAACCACTCCAAAATTCAACCCACTTGCAACACACATCAATTTGAACAAAATAGACCAATCAGGGAATATGATAATAGGAGATATGACAAGCTTCTGTTTCTACAAGTGAAAGCCTCCAAACTTTAAGTATCAAAATCAAATTTAGATTCATTTTCAAGAATCTTGCACATGGGAACATAAATTCTTGTGAAATTCTATATAAAACAATTGTAAAAACTTGCATTGTCAAGAAAACTTTTAATTCCTTTCACTAATGCCGGAGGACGAAATTTTAAAATCTCGACCTTTGCTTGATAAACTTAAATTCCTTTTTTGATGATTTTGTTGACAAGTACAGTACCCTCATTAAATATAATGTCACTTCCCCTAAATTACCACTAAATTGTTATCCATACTACTCTGCAAATCCATGCTGAAGTTCTCTATACACAACCCAAAAAAATCACCAACCATAAAGAATCATCAATGAGCACCTCAATAGTGTCCTCCATCATGTATAAGAAGATGTAAAATATACACCATTGCGGGTGTATTACACAATGCAAACGACATTCTTCGAAAGGCAAAGGTCGCATAGGGTTTAGAGATATGGAAATTTCATTATACCCTGAATAATCATCAAGGAAGCAATATCAACCCCAGCCTATTTAAAAATCAAACATATGATCCATAAAGGGAATATGAGAAAGATCTGTATTGGTGCAAGCATTAAGTTTATGATAATCCATGCACATTTTCCACCCAATCAAAGGTTAGAATGGCACCAACTCATTCTTCTTATTCATTGATATGGTCATTCCCTATTTTTTAGGGAAAAATTGAATGATACTTATCCATGTGCCATTAGAGATGGGATACACACCACTTGTATCAAGCCATTTTATTTTTAGTGACCTACTACATTTGTTCATTTTATCCTCTTTTGGTGATCAACACTTGGCCTAGCCTCAAGTGTCAATTGAAATTTTTGAGTCCAAATCCCTAGGGGGATTCCAATATTGTCAACAATTAACCTTATATCTTTTATAAAACTTTTCGACACTGAGATAAAAGCTTCAATTTTCCACTTAAGAAACAATAATGAAACAATCATTGGCAAAGTATTTAATCTCCCAAGAAAACATACTTTAAATAAGTGTTAAACACCTTCAACTCAAGATTTAGAGATTTCTCAATGGATGGCTTTGCCAATGGGATCAACCAATTTTTGAGATCTAATTCAAACTTGGTTGGGTTCCTAGAATACGTTCCATTCAAAGATGTTCATAGTTTAGCAAATCGACGACCAACGATTCACCCAGACTTTCTACCTCAATATTTTGAGAAACTACCTCATCAACAATATCAATCACTGTGATTACATGAAGACCATTTAGTTGTTTCATTGACTTGCAAACACTGAATGTAACATCATCACCATTCACCCTGAACTTTAGTTCACTATTCGCAACATAAAAAAGTGCATGCCCATTGAATGGAATGGAAAGGCCAAGGAACATCAATCTCACAATCCAAGATCATGAATTCGTCTGGGAAGATACACTTTTCGACCCTAAAAAGCAAATCATAAAGCCTATGGGTCACTTGATTGATTAGTCAGACATGAGGAGCCTCATTGTGGTTGGTTTAGGATCTTTGAGCTCTAATTTCTTTAAGATTTTGCCTGACATATGTTATGATAGAACCCAAGTCACATAAAGGGTAATGAACCTAAAGGTTATTTTTGGTATTTTTCATAAATTTTCAATCTTAACCTTTCTGAGAGTTGCCCCAAGTCTTATTTTTTTAGTTTATTGGGTTGGATTTTATATTAGAGCTAAAAGTTATGATCTTTGAGAGCTTTTCTATTTTGGTTGTTTTTTTATTAAAATAGGTGGATTTAGGCCTCACATGAAGTTTTGTGTCTCGGAATAGAATATCAATTCTATCAGCTCGGAAATGTTGAAATTGGACTAAGAGGACCTTTATTTTTAGTTTTGGACTTTCTATGTTGCTTTTAGCTCATTAGATGGGATAAAATTAGTTTTTAAGGCCAATATTTGAATTTGGTCAATATTTGATCACCAGATGCTCGTATTAAAATTCCATTTCATTCCTTTGGATTTAGGAGGTCATTTTTTTGCTAGGTGAAGTTTTTAAATATTTTTTAGAAGTTCCCAGTGCATTTTCACCTTTTTGATTAAAACTTTCATATTTAGTAACCATGGTGGGTATTTGGCCAAAGAGGTCTCTAATTGGCATTTGATGGTTCCATTGATTTTCAAATATTGAATTTAGTAGAATAGCATGTATGGTTTATTTTCACAAGGTTTTGATGAATCTAGAGGGTCCTATTGGAGACTAAGTTTCATGCATGTTTGTTGTCATATTCAGTTGTTGGTGCAGGACTTAGCTCCTCTTCATGATCACATGACCTTGTGTCGTGATCCATGAACTTGCATTAGGATTGCATAGGACTTGGCCTTAATGCATCGCAATACGTGACTTGATGGTCACGATCACATAAGTCAGTTTTTTAGAGGGTCAGAATCGCTTGATCTCCTGGTCGCAATCACTTAGGGTAATAATGGGCTCTATGTATTTTTATGCATCACGATCATGTGACTTTAAGTAGCACTCGTGTAGTATAACATGAAATAGAAGCCTGGGAATAAATCCAAAAGTCACGAGCTCACTCTCCTTTTTCTTCCATTATTGACTTTGAGAGCTCACTTGGGACATCTCTGAGGGTAGTTTGAAGGTGAATATATTAGGTAAATTTCTAAAATACTAAGTCATTGATTACCCAATAATAAGTTCTCAATTTTGACAAGTAAAATTGATGATTTAATGGTATGAAATTGGGGATTTTGAGAAAAAGCTTTATAATGTATTTTCCTCTTTTAAGGGGTCAATTCTTACTTCGAATTTGATGAAATTTCATATTTATGACCCTTTGTAAATAGGAAAACTTTTTTTTTTTCAACTAAAAAATCTTAAAATCCGTTGACCCTTGACTTTTTCCTTTTGGGGTCGATTTTTACCCGAATTTCAAAATATCAATATGAATATCAAACTTTGTATTTTCTAATATATAACTAATATTTTATTAGATTTTGAAGAAAAAAGAACCCGGTGAGAAGGAAAGCCCGAGTTTGATAAATTTTCCCTTACTTAAGGCAAGTGGAGGCTTGAACTTTTCTCAAAACATTATAGATACTTGTTGTATGTATTTGTTGTCTAATTGGGAGTAATGGGTGATTTGGGGTGTTATTGTGATGTTTTAGTTAATGAATCACTCGAACACAAGAGTGAAGTATGTGAGGTTAAAACCAAGAAATAAAAAAAGATAAATGATTGATTACCTTATTAACTTACTTGGTAAGGATTGACATGGCCTTATGGTGTCCTATTTATATTTATTTGCTTGTTATTTGTTCCTTACACAAGAGTAGGCCCATGAGAGACTTTGGTTGGATCATTGTGATGTTTTATTTCATTTATTGCCCATGGGGCGGGGGCTTGTGGACCTTCTTACCTTGGGTTATCCTATGATGTATTATATGCCTTTTGTTACTTCGATTGAGCCATATGTCATTATCTTGTCATGAATCCCTTGAGTGGCCTCTATATGCATTGATTTTCATTGCCTTACTTGACATGCATTTGACTTGTTCATCATCTGCGTGCACTTGCATACTTGATATAAAAACCATGGTTGAGGCACTATTCCAGTGTTGTAAGGTAATAATACTTGATATAAAAACCATGGCAGAGGCACCATTTCGGGGTGGTAAGGCAATGATACTTGATATACAAACCATGGATGAGCCATTATTCCTGTGTGGTAAGGCAATGATAATTGATAATATTAGTATTAGTTGGAAATTTTGTGAAAGATTCCTGTGAAAAGTTTCATTAGTGCGGAATTCGTGTATTTTTAGGAAAAATTAAGGAAACCAGAACTCAAGAAATGTGGTTAATATAAATTTTGTAACATTTTCTGATTCTTTTTATAATCGTCAATTAAAAGCTAGCTAATCAGACGCGGGCCCATCCTCGGGCGGATTCCTCCTTTTGTTCCTCAGCCTACGGGGTATTAACAGCCGTTTCCAGCTGTTGTCCCCCTCCCAAATCCATTTCACCGTCTAGTAGTGATGACTATCTTTTTGATTGGTATCGCAGTCGCCCTTTGGTTAGGCATTGGTGCAACATTATCAATTGGGTTATGGATTTTCAGTTTATGGGGGGTAGTATGGGATCCGTAGTCTAAGAGAAAATCACCCGTTTGATACTACAGCCCCAGGTGGCGAAGAGCCGACATCGAGGTGCCAAACCTTCCTGTTGATGTGAGCTCTTAGGGAAGATCAACCTGTGGATATAAAAAATATGGCGGAGGAACCATTCCATTGTGGTAAGGCAGTGATACTTAATATACAAATCATGGTTGAGGCACTATTCCAGCGTGGTAAGCCTATGATACTTGGTATATAAAACATTGCTTAAGCATTGTCCAACATAGTAAGGTAATGATACTGATATGAAATCCATGGATGAGGTATAATTATTGACTGGTAAGGTATATGAGACAGACATGCATTTCATTATTGCATTGTATTTCGCATGTACGGATGGATACTTGTTGATTCATATTTTATGAGCAAGTCTGTCATGGAATATCTCTTTTACTCTTACATATATCATTAATGGGTTCCTTTTACCATATTATTTAAATGATATTATACGTATGAGGTGACTATATTAGTCGTGTTCTCTTGAAATTGATGAGAAATACTATTAAAATGATGAGATTGATGAGGAAAAGGTCAAATATGGTGAATTGAAGGTAATCGAAGGATCTAGATGTGATCGATGTTATGAGGTACTTCTGATGATTTTTTTGCATATTATCTTGACCTATTCTTATTATTGTCCATTCCATGAGTTTGTCTTTTGGTTGGGTCGGATTATCCTTCCTACCCCGGTCAAGCTTGTTGAATGAAGACTAATCAAGGTAGTATAAGGACTTGGCACAATAAGTGGGGTTATTCCTATGAATTGTGAAATGGACTCGAGAGAAAGTCCTCCTTTGAATGGTCTAAGTACCAGTTTACCCTTTGATATGAGATAAGTAATTCAACTTGAAAGTTGATACACTATTGAATTGTTCGGTAATGATTAGTTGGAATGGTTTTGATATGGAATTAATATTCTTCTGAGGTAGAACTTTACTTGTTGAATTATTGGGAGTGAAAATTTGGTATTTTTTATCCTTCTGTTATCCCTACGCCCTGTGGATTGTTATTTGCTTTTCATATGAACTGTTGGTTATGATCTAGTTTATAGCTAGTACTCTGGAGAATTATGGTTGGGATGATCGGACTGGTCAACAGATTTATAGTCTGCCATTTTTTACCATTCAACTACTCTCCCCTTCCTAGACCCAAGCCCCCCTCAATGGGTTCTAGGTTCTCCTCATTCTTTTGTTTTAGTGCCGAGCCAAGGATAATTTTTAGTACCCTTTTTTATTTGGTACTCACTCCCTTTCTATTTACAGTTTTTTAGGTTTAGAGTCTAGAGCAGTGTGATCATTTCCCAATCGATCAGGTCTGAGGGTCTGAGATCTGAGAATCAAGATAGCTATTAGTTATCTGGTAGATGCTTGAAATCTATTTATTTTATGTATTTGATCCATTTTTAGGATCAGAGACATTGAGACTGTGTATTTCTTTTGTTTTGTACTTATTTTATTAGAATCTTGCACACTATAACACTAGTTTCTAGTGGAGTTCATAGATGGTTTTACCTTGTATCTCCTTTTATTTTCATTGTTTTAGTACTTTATGAATTTACCCTTATAAAATTGTACAATGTTACTTTTCTAGGTGATTTTAGGAAAGTTCCATCTCGAATTGAATTTTGGATTGTGACATAAAGCCTTTACAAATTTATATAACACAAGTGTGCATGTTATAGTAAAGGCCCCATGATCCACCCTTTTCACTGCCAAATTATTGGCTATGATGGAGATATAACCATGTCATGCATTTGTAAATGGGCCTAAATCAAGGGAATATTTATGGAAAAGCTCTTGAACATTCTAGAAAATTTTGAAATTTTGAGTTATCGATGGCTTTATTAAGGAA
>JBDJHY010131651.1:0-13539 GCA_039654485.1 Withania somnifera
TTAATTTTATTATATTTTAATTGTTATAGATATTTTATATTAATTTATAAGATATTCGGTTATTTAAAAACCCAGGGAATAAAGATCCACCCTAAAACTTTGTGCCACACCGCCTCACTTCCACTCTTACCTTATATATATACATATGTGTGTAGCTAATGCTAATTAGCATTTAGTATAATTCTGTTTCTTACTTACAATAAAAGAAAAGAAAGTCCAAAAGAAGAGAACAATTGTTCTCCAAAGTTTCTTGATTGCTGGCAACTTACAACCCTATATAACGGAGTTTCTTATGCCAGTTTGTTGTTGCCATTTCATTTGTATTGATCGCTTCTTACCTTGTTTATGCTTATTGCTATTCAGTCAGCCTATGCCTACTGAGTACCAGTTGTTGTTGGTAATCACGCTACACTTCTACATCCTTTTAGTGTTAATCCAGGCACGATTCAGCAGTGGGGTCTCGATCGAGCCAGATAGAGTTGTGTTGTTCCAAAGATACGGTGAGCATCAAGTGTCCTTGTTTGCTCTTGGTCTTCTTCTGTGTTGGAGTTGTTCCATTTCAGACTTGGAATAACTTTTGTACATATATATTTTGGGTCATGTATACTTGTATTATGTTCTGGTTATATATATTTATAATGGCTTATCGGCCATGACATCAAGTTTTAGGAGGTGTGTTTTTGTTGGTTTGTTGAGTTGTCTCACCTTTCTTTCTTTGTTTCTCTTTTGGGTTATAGGTACAGGCCCACTGCTACTCGCTCTGGGCAAAGGATTAGTCTTATCTATAGGTAAGGTATTGACGCCATCACTTCCCGATTTTCAAGTCGTGACACAAATGAGCCTTGTTTATCTTAGCCCATATCAAAATGACTCCTAAGTTACTACACTCTATTCAAAACAAGGTGAGCCCATCTTATTGGTATTTGAACAATTTAACAATAGTCAATAATAACATGTTTTAACTCTTCAAATTTATAATTTTTATACTCTTTAATCAATATAGCTTATTTTTAAGAACGATTAAACAGAAAATAAATAATTAATCTTATTTTGATTATTGCAAAATGACAAGTATTTTAAGGCAAGTATTTTTAGTAACTTCATTGGTCCACAATCTTGATGTGATGCGTATTTCAACAACAACAATAACATACTCAGTGTATTTCCACAAAGTTGAGTCTGGAGATGATAGTGTGTACACAGTCCACACCACTACCACGAAATACAATAGAGAGCATATTTTTTAAAGAACCTAGGCTCAAAACAAAACAGTTTAAATAATAGAATATAATACAAGAACAAGGAACAATGGAAAGTAAAGGCCAACAGATGATAACAAATACAAGACTACCACAAAATAATATCGCAAACCTCCCAAAAGTTTAGAAAGAAGACACTATAAGCAAAGACTACGACTCCTAGCATGAAAAACAAATCTTAATAGTAGAAAACTTTGAGAAGTTCTTATATACAAGAATATTGCCACTACGAAAGGGTATACATTTCTGAACTCTTTTAACATAAGTAAATAGATACAAAAATTCCCATATATATATCATGAAATTTACTAAAAGTTATTACAATTGTTGATTGACTGTCTATAAAGCTCTGAAAGACCCCATCTAACTCTAAACAACTACGATGAAAGTACAAAGAAAGAGGACCAATATAAAGTAAAAATCTTGTCCTCAAAATATGAGGACTCATGACATCTGACTGATACATGTTGAATCCACTAAGTACGAGTTGGGAAGGCACTTCTGAATCTACAGGGTGAGTGTAGGAAGAAAGGATATGTCAGTATGTTAGAATGTATTGTGTATGTAGGAATGCACCACATGCATAAAATAAGTTGACTCCGGCTGAAGATACTACCCTAATCAAAAGTTGACTGATCACTACTACACTGACACAAGCTAAGCTGAACACTGCTATACTGACATAAGTTAAACTAAACACTACTATATTGACATAATGATGCATAATAGAAATATGTATTTTTAAAATCAAGTATTAAGAAGTGTTGCAAAACATATCATAAAGAATGGATTCATTAATAAAGTAATGTTGATTATCATTTAACTATAAAAATGCAAGTATGACTCTGAGCTACAATCTCAAGATGCAATATTACAAAACTAACAATTTCTACCATGAAAATTCACCTTTCAGGAGTATTAGTAAAACTCAGTAAATATCTCAAGACTCAATAGTTTTAACAAAACAATTAAATACCATGGCTAATATTGATGTTGAACAAAAATAGAAGGTTTTTTAATTGATATACTCCATGTATTTAGCTACGGAAACTAGCATATACATTCCTCCTACTTGTAGGTCTCCCTAAAACTTGCCAGGACATCAAGCGTTATATGAAATTTCCAAGTGGATCCACTAAGTTCTTAACAAAATAGCTTCTTGGGGTCATAACATACATCCTATTGTTGGTAACACAGGTTATGGGAGAGAGGTTATTATACTCAAATCCTCTCAGTGATAATTCTACTACTGCCTACTACTCATCATGATCAGTGTAAAATATTTTAGATCGCCGACTGACCAAGTAAAAATATGTACAAGATTCTTTGGGAAAAAGGGTTGTCTAAGTGACATAATACCCCTTCTTTCAAAACCTATAATTTAAGTAGCTACAATGTCTTATAAAGATTATTGATATCTGACTAGCTTTAAATCTTTGTGAGGCCAAAACACCAATTTTCTGGCTAACTCTAAAACAGACTCAAAACTTTGTAAATCCAAGTAATATTCATGAAAAAACTAACACTTACTGCAAAACAGGACTTAACCTTGAAAATTTTAAAATTTATGGATACTGACCTTGCGTTATGCTTCTACTATAGGTTTTATGAATTATGACATGAAGACATTACTCAATGACATACTAGCATGGATTTGACTTCAACTCAATAAGACATGCAACTTCACAAACTAAGATGTAAATACCATGAAATTTTTTTAATAATCATCATAAAACATACTAGGAGATATAACTTCATCATATCAAGATAATTACGAGAAATTCTTGAATTTCAATTTGAAACTAAATGTGAGAGAGATTTGACACAAGGGGTGGAAGGAACCCTTATTAAAGTCCTACATAACTTAATTTTCTTCAAGAATACTTTATAAGAATCCTACATTGAGGATAAATTCTAAGATTTGAGTTCTTGAAAATCTTGATTACTTTCTTGAAAATCACCCTTGAATTGTAGGGTCAAATCTTGTTAGAAATTACAACTAATGGTTAGGAATAGCTAAGAATATATTAAAGTACATAGAAGGAACATACCTTGTTGTCTGATAAAAATGAGAAGATAGAAAACACTAGGCTGAACTGGAGAGATTAAATATTTTATCCTGGAGAGAAAAACCTGGTTCTTGATCTAATTAGAGATAAAAGAATGATTAGATGTTAGAATTTTGAAGGACTCATTAAATTTATGTTTTAAGATTATGGATAATACTTACCTGTACATATGAAGATTGAAAGATCTCTTGGAGCCTCTGGGGTCAAAAAGGGTAAGAAAATTGTGAAAAGAAACTCCAAATTTAGTTTTATAAAAAGCTGAAAAGTTGATATATATATATATATATATATATATATATATGTTATATAGTGATATATGGGTTGTATACATGGTCTACAGGGTGTGAAATTGACCGGGATTCAATAATTGTTATCATAATGCCCCTAGGAAATTATTTACTCACATTTAAAAAATGAATGACTATCATTCAGGCCGTCAAACACATCCATGGGCAGTCAACTTCATGACTATTTGAAAGTACTTCACAAAAAATGACTATAACTTTTAACTCCGAACTCAAAATGACAAACAATTTGATGAATTGAGAACTAGACTCATATACCTTTAATTTGATAGGTTATGGGCCATATAAATCCTTATATTCGAATATACTTGATTGTTTTAAGTTGACCATATAAGAAGCTTATGTGAAAACTTAATCGGTAAAAGTCTATGAAATCAACTTTGTGCTAGGGGTTTTTAGGACCTTAATTCTGTTACAAATATATTCACACACTTATGGATGACTTACCATCTAGATTCACGTAAGAACTTATTGGGATCGAATCTAACCATATACGTAGAATAATTCAAATTCTAGCTCAAAATTCAAGGTGTTACATTATCTCCCCTTAGGATCATTCATCTTTGAATGATAATTGAAATTGAGACTACGGAGAGTTAAGCTAGAGAGGCTAACTGGCTGGATATTGATCATGCACGTAACACTAGCTGAGTTGAACTAGACACATAATAAGATTTCGACTGATCTGGATAAAATAAATGTCATTGAATTCATCTAGCACGAATGCATCTACTGAGGCTAAGGAAAAACTAAGATAGAGCATGGTACTACATAAGAACGTTCTCATAACTATAAAGGATTGCATAAGAAGATACATGAGTGTAGGAATTGATATAAAATTAGGAAGAATTGTCTGAGATGATCAGAATCTGAACACATTACTTTTGGTATGTTTAAAGCTACACTTATCAACTGAACTATACAGTTTTGGTGGAAGACTTCATATAGCTATGAAGTAGTGCATGAGAACGAGTTACGAGGGACATACATTAGCATAGTCACAATGTAGGAATTTGCTCAAAGGGATATTTTAGGTAAGAACTACTAACATCGTCTGAGTATCTTAGCCAACTGATTTGGACTCATAGATCATGACAAGTATAGGATTGTACGTAAGCCTCATTCAAACTTAAAGATATTTGACATGAAATATAATCATGAAGAGTATGGAATGAGAATATGTCTACTCATGTCACGATCCAAACTATAGCTCAGCATGAGCATCATTCTCAAAGATAACTCGCACTAGATCTTTTATCACGAAAAAGATGTGGAAATGTAGTATGAGTACCAATGACAATAGGTACCTATGTAGGCATTAGGCCAATGTGGAACGCATAAGATACAAATAATAAAGTAGAGATATATATACTAATAATAAAGATAATAAGGTACCAATCATAATAAAGAAAGGTTCTAGGGACAATAAGAAAAGTAGCTGAATAGCAAGGGGAAATAGGTGAAAAGACTAATTAAGGACCCAAGCTAGTCAGTAGACGAATCAAAGAGATAAATTGAGCATTTGGGTCATCAAAAAAACTTATATAACAATCATCTGATGAACCTGACTTCCCCCATAAGCCTGAGGGCTTTTACCATATACAAAGATATGCAATGCAAGGGGGTGCTAGAAAAGTAAATCAGGTATCCGCATACACCTACCCCTAGCTTAGTATCAAGGTGGGTTGGATCTACAAGAGACATCTCCATATACCATTAAATTCCCATATACCCTTCCCTAGGCTTTGTATAGAGACCCGAGACGGTAGGGTGCGTAGAGGAAATAATATCCCACATGTAATAATATTGCCAACATCATCATAATCATCAAATCATTAGGGAAAATATGAAAAAAAACATGAGCTCAGTCGTATGTAATATCTCAGTGGAAAATCCATAATATGTTGTATAAGTAGTTATACTATCATCAATGAAAGTTTAGAAACTAAGGTCTAGTCATGTGAGAAATATAGCTCCATAATGTTAAGTAATCGTGGAAAGTGTAAACATAATATAAAAATCATTTGCTAGTTTTAAAATTGATCATGGTTATATCTTAAGAAATTATCTCCATACCATAAAGTGGTCGTGGAAAGTGTACGAATAAATAGAGAACCCTTTCAAGTATTAATTGGACAAACAATCCCAATTTATTAATATATTATTAAGTAGTTTATTCAACGTCCGGTACTTATTTCTTTCCAGGTAACTGATGCGTTATCTCCACAAAGAACTAAAACTCCAACAACATTTCAACATAGTCTAGATTGATCAAAGGCCACCAGCAAATATGATTACAATGGAACAAATGCCCGAAGAATACTCAACATAGACCTATGGTCTAAAATCTCAACTTAGGCATGCAAATGGTGCTAATACATCTCAAAATTAGTAAATAATTTCACATCAACCAGTAGGTCTAGGGTATACCACTCACAGTCATGGTTATATTAAGTTAGTCATATAAATCAACTGGCTAATAATAATGCTCAGGAAGGCACATACAACAGGACTTCTACCCAACAAATGCTATCTATGGTCCAGGGACCAACAACATGCTCGAAAGAGTAATCAAGAGGTCTAATCTGCAACAATACAACAACTAAGGGAGCCCAAGAAAAAAATTGGGGAGATAATCATAAGTATAGATTATAAGACTACCTACAGGGCGGTAAACGCATAATTACTAAGCTGAGAAAGCATAATGAGGCATTAAGAAAAAATAACATAATCAAGGGTCACCAATCCTAATTTCCAACCACATATTCTAGTCGGTCAAATTATAAATATTATACACATGCACAGTCCAATAGAGAGAATTTCTAAACTTCCTGGAGGCCAGCAAAGATGTTCGAATGAGAAGCCAAAATCCTGAATATCACAAAATAGCATGAACTTGTCCAAAACTATCAAGTCCATTGTCAAATATGAATAACAAGACCAAATATTGTTATATAAAAGCTCAAGCCAAATTTTGGGCTAAAAACGGACCCGTGAGGCCCGTGGACGAAAATAAAAATAAAAATATCAATGCGTAGGTTCAAATCAAATAATGTGTGGTTCAAATATGGGCGTATTTTGATAAGAAAAGAGTGATATATTAGCCCGCAAAGTTAAGAATGCAAAACTTTTCATTTCAAAATTTAGGTGCAAAATGAGTAGAAAAATTACCCAAAAACGAGAGGACGTCTCTACTCAAAAATATGATTAATCAGTTCTCAAATTAAGGAAAAAAATTTAATGATACACGGTATAAATATATATCCACAGTTTCAAAATTTCCTTTTTAGGAATCTATAAGTAATATTACTATTTAGATAATGCCTAAATGCTCCAACTTTATATTTAGAAGAATAAAGTAGAAATATTACCACATACATATGTATGCAACCCACTTAGCTTCCACCTATTCCCCTTAGTCACCAAAAAATTCCTCCCTAAGGACCACATGTATATGTGTGTTTACACCCCATGCGTTTATTCTCTTTATTAATATATTTGGATATTGTATAGACTCATTATAAAATAAAGGCAACTTTTTAAACATACCATAATTAATAAAAAAATTATTTCTAATTAAATATATATCTTATAATAATTAATTTTTAATATCTTTTGACATACTGTCTCCGTTAAAATATTAATATCTTTATAACTTCTTGTAAAATAAATGAATATGAGAATATATTATTTCAAGAGGATATTTCATAAATATTGATGATGTTTCAGGAGTCACTAAAAATATATATGTTTTATTGTTATTAAAGAAATGGACATAATTATTATTATTAAAAATATTTAATTGTTATCCCGTCTAATAGCATAACACACAACTGAAAGTCCCGGGACTCGAACCAAGATCCCCTATAGACCAAAGTCAGCATTTTGAAGCTAATAAAACTGTCAGAATTCGATTCTGAGCATGTTTTAAGGAACTTATTATCTAATTATCCAATTCTAAAGTTAAAACTAAAAAATGGAAAAACTGAGATAAACATGACTATTGGTCCCAACAAGACATAAGTGACTTCGGATAGCTACAGGAAAGCTCTAAATGCAATAAACGCGCAAAGACATCATAATTTTCTGAGAGGGTTATTACAACATTCACCGCTAAAAGTCATTTCGTCCGTGAAATTCAAGGCGTAGGGAACACCTGAAGGGACAGACCAGCAAGGGTGTATTAGGCTTGCATATCCTTTTCTAGTTCTTACGAAGTCTTTACTATCGGACGATGTATCTATCGAAACGGTTCCACTAGAATCCCTATGGTTCCACTAAAAAAACTACCTTTACACCAAGTCCATTGGCTACATCATCACCGCTAAGTCTATAACCATTTAAACCAAAACTCACCAAAGCATGAAAGAAGAGTCTGAGGTAACACTACAAAGCAACTGCAGGACAAACCAACTAAAGTGTAGAGTTCTTGAAGAAAATAGAATTGTCCTTAAAATGTCAACCGCGACATGAGGAACCCTTAAATATACCAAGATCCAAATGACTATCCACCATCCCTTGGTAGTAGCTATAACCACCTGCCAATCCTGACACAACAATGAACCAAAGATCAAACCCTGAAATGATAAATAACACCTTGTGCACCAGAACTAACCTCAAAGCATGACCATAAACTGGTGTCTCAATGGCTTCGGGGGTCAGTATGTCCTTCTCTAGTTGGTATAACCTCTAAATCAACAACATCCCCTTGAAGAAAACTAGAGCAGGTCATGTTGAATCTCAATGTAGAGAACTGGTGTCTATGGCCAACAACCACCACAAAATGGAAAATAGGGACAACTCCAACCACCTACATTACCCAAATGATAATTTATCCTCCAAATCCTCTGCCTCCAAGAACAAACACATACTCCATCATAAATACCACCAACCACGAACAAACCCCTAGCTCTTGACTAGCAGAACCCACCGTTAAACTGAACCACAAATCTATACCCAACAATCCACTAAAGCATAGAGCCTCTTCCCAACTAGATCAGTCCAACCTCTAGGTCCCAACACAATTCCACACTTTTCTTACACAACTCTAGGACATATGAATCACAACAACTTAGGAATCCAGGTCCAATAACCATTCCTCGTCCTAGCAAGGGAAAAACCAACTACCAAATCACTAGAATAAACCAAGGCTTGCACGAGTGTAACACCTTGAATATTGTTCCTTGCTGATTATATCTTCATAAAAGTGTGGTATGAGTACTAGAAGTGATTTGAGGTCATAAAATAACCCATAATCCAAAGTTGAGTTCAAGACCCTTTCAAATTCTCTTAGTTTGATGTTATTTCCTACTTGGTCAACTTTAAATGGACATATCTTTTGATATATCATAATTTAGGTAACCCATGACCTATAAACATAAATATATTTGAATTTATTTTATAACACAATAAATCGCGTACTATCTGGAGTTTTGAGCAAAAATTTATGGACCTTTTACTAAAACTTGTCCAGAAGTGAAGTCACTTTACGAGTCTAGGACTTCAACAGTACGAATCATGTTTGAAAGACCATGAATTGTACTGAGTCTTGTGGATTGATTCCAGCTTCCATTTAACTTTTAAGGGTCCAATATACCAACCAGTACCCGTACTATGCAAGACCACGATCCGTACTATCAAATCGTGCTATAGAAGATGAAAAAACTAAACTTTTTTTCTTTGGAGTATGAAATCAAGACCACGAGCCACATAGTTGAGATACACTACCCATGGAACTTCTCGTTAGTATGGGGAGGCATTTTCAGTAAATCCACAACTCGTGGAGTGTTTTTGTCCACTTTCCTAGTTCATTTAGGTAGGGTTATTTTTGGTATTTTCTTTGAATTTTGGGATAAACCCATGATGTTTTAGATTATAAAAATAATAATATAAATACTATAAATACTTAATTCATAAATATTTTAGCAAATCAAGATCAAATCAAGGGTTTTTTCCTACGTCTTCAAAGAGTCAAAAACTAGGTTTTTCTTTGAGGCTTCATTGTAACAGCTTGATAGTTAAATTTTCACCATCAAATTGTTCCTAAAAATGTACATGGGATTTCAAAAAGGACTCATTTAGTCCTTGTTCCCAAAAATCC
This sequence comes from Withania somnifera, assembly GCA_039654485.1. Taxonomy (NCBI): domain Eukaryota; kingdom Viridiplantae; phylum Streptophyta; class Magnoliopsida; order Solanales; family Solanaceae; genus Withania; species Withania somnifera. The sequence goes on from JBDJHY010131651.1 coordinate 9,734, forward strand.
TTTTCTAAATAAGATTGTTGAAGATGTAGAAGCATACTAGGGCTCTTGCTTAATTCTATGAACTATGATTTCCTAAAGTAATGATTTAATTGATGTTTTTTGAAGTTAGAATTATAATGTTTTCATGATGATTGTTTAATTATGACATAATTTAGCATATTTTCATAATTGTGAAAAAGAAATAAAGAAGCTTTGAGGTGAGAATTGATGATATTTTCAAGGTTTATCCTTAAAACTTGAATAGAGCATTGTAGTGTCATAATTACTTGAATTTTTACATGATATTGAGTATGAATTTATGTCATGTTTGAAATTGATTGTTTTGGCTAATTGATTCTAGTTAAAAGAGAAGTAATGAACATGTTTAACTTGAACAGTTTTGGTTTTGGGAAGAAGTGCTAACGGTTACACTTAGAACAATAAACTGAGATATAATTATGCTAATGAATATGTCATAGTGGACTACTTTACCTAATCAGTAATAATTGATAGATGTGATAGTTGAAAGTGAACAATTTTTGCTCCAGGCCCAGTTAAAGTGAAGTAACAATAATGTACGGGTAGGAGTATTAGCATCGAGGGTGGGTATAGGCCCTTATAACCCAACCTATGCAGCCTAACGTAGGAATTATTATTATTTTGGTGTTGCTTAGTTGTACTTGTAGCCTAGTTGGTTCCACTGGAGGTAGCATCCTTTCCCTTTGGCAATGTTAGGAATCCCTACTCACAGGATAATATGTGCACTTCATCTTTTGATCCCTTGAGGTGTATCGGTTATAGAAACTCCCAAAAAGAGAAATAAATGTGATAGTTGTGAAAGAAGAAAGTGAGAGTTTCTTTTTAACTAAGTCCTTATATTTTGTTAAAAACTGAAGAGTTAAGATGTTTTAGATGAGTTTACTTGAAATATGAGCTTCTTAACTATTTTCATTTTAGATTGTTAATTTGCTTGGTTGAGTTAGAGATGAAGTTGATATTTACTATTCATGCATTGCATAGTACTTATCATTATACTGTATAGCCTATTTTATACCTTCTCACATACTCATTACTTGTTTTTTATGCTGATTCTATTGTTGTTGCATGTGTTAACCCCCATGCAGATACTGCCAACCATCCAGACGCTCTTGGTTGACATTACTTGCATTCCTAAAAGATTGGTGAGTCCTCACTTGATCCAAGGGTAAGATATGGATTTATTTTATTTATTTATTTATTTATCTAGAGCTTGGGTTTTGAATTTATTATTTATTATTTTATTTGTTAAAGACTAGAAAGTAAGATCTTGTGCTAGCAGTCCATGATTTAGCTAGTAGAGGCTTTCAAATTGATATGTATGGTTTTGAGACTTGAGTTTGTCTATTCTTGTTTTGAGACTATTTATGTATTATTATAAGGATCCTATTACACTTACGATATTATTATTATCTTTCACTAACTGATATGAGTAGAGCTATGTGTGGTCCAAGTAGTTCTTTCAAGGTTGCTAGGGAAACTTAGTGGTAGAGGATGTAGGTCATGCCTAGGGGGTGAGCTCTAGAGACAAGCTTGGTATCAGAGCATTAGGTTCATAGAGTCCTAGGTTAAGACTGAAAGCTAGCGTTAAGTGAAATCTCAGTGGTTGGTGTGAATGTATCACATCTATGATTAGGAGGATACAAAATAATTAGGAAAGTTTCCCTTTTTTATGTTATATTTTGTGCCTTGGAGTTTGACTCTAAGATATTTTATCTTTCTAACTTGTGCTCTATGAGTTTTAGATCATGCCTCTATGGCGATCAACTCGCCAGTCTAAAAGAAACCAATAGAACCAGGCTCCACTAGCTCCTTATCCACAAAAACCACCAGCAGACATTGCCGCTACAGAGTTACGTAATATTATGCATATGATGGCCCAAAGAGTGATGGAACAATCTCAGTAGCCAATTTAGGTTCTCATGGTTCAACCAATTTCTTTTAATGTTAAGGTAGTTCTTGAGGTTGAGCCCTCCGGAGTTTTATGGTTCGAGAATGTGGATGATCTAAGAACTTTATTGAGGAGGTTTATTAAATTTGTGATATGATGAGAGTTATGGATGTTGATTGGGTTGACTTGGAATCTTATCAACTGAAAGATATTTTCCAGGTATTGGTGTGATATATAGAGGAAGAACAGCCGAGTTAGAGTTGTTCCATTATCCTAGGAGGAGTTTGAGACGTATTCATGGGTCGATTCTTTTATAAAGAAAAGAGTAAAGAGAGGGTTCGTGAGTTTTTAAGTTTGAAGAAGGGATCCATGTTTATAACTGAATGCAACATGAAGTTCACTAATTTATCAAGGTATGATGTAGAGATGATAGCTCATATGCATGCCAGGATGGATGTGTTCTTGTCTGGTCTTTCTCCTCATTTGATTCAGGCAGGGAGATATGCTATGTTAAGTACTAATATGGGCATTGGTAGACAGATGGTGCAACGTGAGTAGATTTTTAGGGATAAAGCAAAGTATAGAAAGAGTCAGTAGAATAAGAGGGCTAAGACTAGTCATTATGAAGCCAATCATCCTAAGTCTGATGGGTTCAGGAAGGAGCAACAACATGATTCTATGGGATCATCCCCTTCATCATTCAATCATTCAAAGAATTAGCAAAACAAGTTAGTTCAGCAAAGTGGTTCTCCATTATATAATAAGTGTGGTAGGCCTCATTAGGGACAGTGTAAATTTGGTTCTAATGGATGTTTTGGGTGTCGACAAATTGGCCACACTATTCGAGATTGTCCTTAGAAGAACTATTATTCTTGTGGTTTCCATGGAATAATAAGAGAGATATTCCCACAATTCATAAGGTGGTGCCAGACCATAGACTACTACTCCCACAACATCTCCAATAGCATGCCAGCCTCAGAAAGGTTCTACTACTTCTACCGGTGGAGGCCAACCCCAAAATCATTTGTATGACTTGGGTTCTTATCAGGATCAGGAGCAGTCAACTAACATGGTGACAGATATGTTAAGAGTTTATGAGGTGGGTATTTATGCATTTTTAGACCCTGGAGATACTCTTTCTTTTGTAATCCCATATGTTGCTAGACAATTTTGTATGGATCCTTACATTTTATCTGATTCATTCTCTGTTTCTATACTTATTAGTGAATATGTTCTTACTGAGAGAATCTACCTTATTTGTCCCATTTCTGTTCAGGGGATGGTTGTTCCCCCTGACTTGAATAAGTTAGATATGGTAGACTTTGATATTATTCTCGGCGTAGATTGGATCCATTCATGTTATATTATTGTTGACTGTAGGACTAGAGTTGTACGTGTCCAGTTTACTGATAAATGTCTTTGAGTAGGAGGGGAGTAAAGTTGTCCCTAAGGGTAGGTTAATTTCCTATCTGATGGCCAGAAAGATGATTTCTAAGGGGGTTTCTTTATCATTTGGTTTAAGTTCAGTACTTTGAGTAGAGACTCATGATATCCATTCTGCTCCTATAGTTCAAAAGTTTCTTAATGTGTTTCTGAGGATTTACCTGGAGTTTCTCCAGATATAAAGATAGAATTTCATGTAGTTCTTGTTCTAGGCTCTCAGACTATTTCTATTTTTCCATATAGGATGTCACCATCTGAGCTTAGAGAGTTAAAGGATTAATTATCCTATCTTTTAGGAAAGGGGTTTATCCATGTGAGTATATCTCCTTGGGGTGCTCCTATCTTGTTTGTGCATAAGAAATAGGGTTCCCTTCGTATGTGCATTGATTACTATCAGCTGAACAAACTCACAATCAAGAATAAGTATCCTATTCTGAAGATTGATGACTTGTTTGAT
>JBDJHY010131679.1:0-13538 GCA_039654485.1 Withania somnifera
ATATGAGTACCTAGCTTCCATGATGTACTATTGCTTTTGTGACCCTGTTTGTTGTCTTTTGTTAATTACTTCTTTTATTATTGTTATATGCCTAGTGGGCCCTCAACGCCTACTTTGTGCAAATTCTATTGATTTTCAAAGACTCAGGGTGAGCTTGGCGTCCATCTTTTTCCTGCTTCTCTTCAGCTTTGATTTGATCCCATGTATTTTTGGAGATACATTTGTATTATACATTTGTTCCTTGTTCTGTACTAGAGGTTTTGTATTACACTGATTTCGTATTTTGGGTATTGTTGATTTGCATACTTTCGCTTAATTTATTATTGTTATTATACTTGTGCTTTCCGATTTTGACATAGTAGTCTTCTTCTTCGGACTACTGAGTTGGTTCTTCTATTGGTGGTATAGTAGGTATCATCATGATTCGATAAATTGGGTCGTGACACATACGGAAGACCAAACGGTCCATCTATCACCAGACATTTTGTTTGAGGTTTTTCCCAAACTGAACGGAGTCTCACTCCATGTTTCTGATATCGCACTTACACCTATACTCTATAAATAGCAGAATTAATGTAGTAATAAGGAGACTTATTACAGAAGGATTTTTGGAGAGCTTAAGACTTGTGACTTTAGGGTTTGATACCCATAATCTTTCAAGAATACAAGTGTTGAATTCCCTTGATCATCATACTACAATTAATTGGAAGTTTAACTCCGTGCTATGTTATTCACTAATTTACAGTCTCATTGTCGCATGTTAAGTTCGATGAAGGGCTAAGCCCCCAACCTAGCATTATGGGAACCATGGATATATATTGCATTAGATTGTAATTTACATATGGTTGTTGCATCTATTCCAACATATGAACATAATGTCTATTGGAAACTACTTTTAGTGGTTGCAAATACTAGAACACGCCTAGTTTTAAGTGGCACTAACCCTATGGTTAAAACTGGTAGTTGAGATTATTCTAAGAGATTCGAGGCATTAACCCTCGTCTAATGGTTTTTACTATTGGAAGAGTAACCGTCTTGAGTTACCACGATAAGCACAAGGCACTCCTTCACAACCCTAACCTGGTGTAAAAAAGATTTACCTAGGAGTAAAGGTTGAGAAACACTTATGTAAATAACATTGGACTTATACGTAACTCTATGTTTAGGAAAGATTTCACAACCGTATAAGATTATAATCCAAAGGTTTGTTGAACCCTAGTGAACAAGAATCTAGATTATTAACATATACTTGAATCATTCTATAATGACAAGCATCAATAACGAACACTATTATACACATAACCCTCTTTTTACTTTCCGTTTACCGCTACAAAGAAATTACTAACTATTAGCTACTGCTATTGGGTGTACACCCGATACCATATTCCTTATGGGATCGACACCAACCTAGTTGAGTTCTATATTTGAACAACGATTGCTTATGCTTCGATGGGATGTGTAATTTAAACATTATAATCTATGAACCGAGCAAGGTTGGTTTGGTGATGACAAGGCAATGGCATAGACGAGTGCTCAGACCCCTAGGGACCTAATGCAAAGTTGGAAAATCAGTTTCCAAAAGTATGCTGGTACTAGGCAATGCCTTGCACATGCCTGTAGTTAGCGGTTAGAAGCACCGTGTAGTTTTCAGGGCTTTGTGGTTGTTGTAATTTGAATTATAAATTTGAATTTAAATTCCTTATCAGTTGGGGATGTCAGTTGATGATGGATAATTCCATGTACTTAACATATTCTAGTTATGTGCTTGCCATGTGATGGCCAACAATGGCATATAAATAAGCACTAGAAGGCTGTCACAAGTAAAGTGTTGGTTGTATTAGTCATATTTTTTAAGGCTATTCTTATGTGCCTATTTGTAGCACGATTTAAGTGCAAAGTTTTGAAGAGATTCCTATATATAATTGTGTTTGTTTCATTTCATGAGCCTAGGTAAACTAAGTGTTGAGATAAAAAAGAGGGTTGTAGCCGAAGTGTGTGGTTTTCATGTGTGTTTAAATAAAAACAAATCTAACCCCATAACAATTGGTATCACAGCTTTGTGTTGTGATGATGGCTAGTGGAAGTAACTACAATGACTTATGTGAAAAGGTGGAAAAACTAGAGACCATGATTGGCTTAACTGAAAATCATAAAGATATGGTTGATGTGTTTGACACATATCCATGGCATCGACACTAAAATTTAGTTTTACCATGGTGTTCTGGATGGTTAGTTGGTTGTCTTTCATATTTTATAGCAAACTTTGGGTGCATAAATAGAAGGCATATACAAGGAAAATGAATGTCTTAAGGTAGAGGAGGTGGTCCTTCATCGGGACATTGTAAATTTTCCCCATGGTGGCAACAAATATTCCAAAATTAAGATCTCAGAACTGACGTGCTTTGATGGTGTTCATGGTGCTAAGAACCTGGAATTTCTTTGCGGGACTTGGACTACTAATTTTCTACTACACATATGCCTGAAATTGACAAATTGGTAGTTCTCTACTTTAGAATAATTCAATGTTGTGGTTGAGAACTAAAAATGCAGATGACGAATGTGTTGGTATACTCAAGTGTGATACATGTGAAAAATTAAGAGATGCACTTCATGAGAAATTTTTACCTAGCAATTACTCTTGGATCCAGGGATAAATTGAACCACTTGGTTCCATTATCGATTATGTGAAGGAGTTCTCATCTTTGATGCTTGATATTCAGAACAAGTATTATCAAGATATGTTGCATAATTTTATTTCTAGAATGTAATGCTTAAAAAATGAACTGCATCGACAGAAGGTATAGGATATACAAAATAAAATTACAATGACAGATGCCTTAATTGATTTTTATTCAACCAGTGTTGTCGCTAATTAATATAGTCGTGCTAGCCACCCTTACTGATGACCAAACCAAGATCTTATCAGCTATCCAAAGTGGGGCGAAGATACTTCTATTTACATCAAGTTCATTCATCTGTGCTATATTCAAATCTCTTGAGAAGATAGCAACATGAATGATTATCAAAGAACTATGTATGGACATATGCAAGCTTTGGAGAATAGCGTGGATCAAAGAAAGGGATGCACAAGTCATTAAACATCTCACCAAGTGGGTCTGATCTTGGAAGCTCACTGCCTTGGCCGATGAAGGAGGGTGAAAGACCATCAACATTATGTCAAGTGGAGAAGTGGCTTATAGAATACTGGTTTGGGATGACGAGACATCTTATGTTGCTCCAGAGGATCGATGTCTTGTCATGATATCCGTTAAGTTGAAGATGACTTGGTTGTGGCTAGTTTGATAATTTCCTTTTGAGCCACTTTAGTCCAGTTATGTGATAAAGTAGACTTGTACTATAAATAGGCATCTGAGAGTTTTATTTGCCTTAGAATTTCATTGTTGAAGAAATTAGATATTTAATTTTATAGTTTTAGGGTGGATTCCCTAGTAGTGTATCTTAGGATTTTGCTACTGTAAGTTGTAGAGTTGGTTCCTGTTTGACAAAGTGTACGATGGGACATTATTACCTTAATGGACAATTAGGCCATCGGGGTTGGTAAAAGAAGGAATATGGAAATTTTGAAATTTTTCCTTTTTAATTTTTTCTATGGGTTCAATTGGTCATTTAGAGCGTGTTTCAGGTGATCACCCAAATTGACCCTTGAGTTTTATTTTACCTACTTTTTCATGTTTCGATTCTTGATTTCCATAACTAGTGTGCATTTAACTGCTTGTTCCATACTTTTGGATTCTAGTTTTTGTGCCTGCATTTTCTTCATGCTAATTCTTCTAAGCTTTTCTCATTTATCTTGTTGATTATTTCCTCACTCTTTTCATTTTCTCTTTGAATTATTCATTGTTTGGTCAATAAGAATCTATTTTCCATAAAGAACTAGTGACCTTATGAATTGATTGGACAAAGTTAGTTATATATCAACTTTGGGAAGACTGTTTAGGGAGGTACGTCTAGATATTCCAATTATTAGAGGCGTGAATATTTTTTCTACTAATTTTTATTGAGTCCTTGCAGGTAGGTACAAGGTGATATAAGGGAAAAATGTCATACATGGCTTCAAATTATTATAGTGATGACATGAATAGATATGCTTGTAGTGGTGAGGTCTATGAGTATAGTGAAGTCTCATAAGTATGATGGTGAATTATATAAGGTCTATCATGGTCCTTATGAACATAATGATGAAACTCATGAGTACTATAGTGAATAACATGAGGGATATGATAGTCCAACTGAGCATTAACGATATGGCGGAGATAATTACTACTCTAGAGATGATCATGAAATAAATAAAGTCAATGGTTCTTTTGATAATGTTGAAGGGGTAATGTCCTTGTAGTGAACATTATAGTGAAGATGAAGACTATGGGTTCTAATTCTCCGAACTATGGTTATGAAGGAAATATAACATACAATTGTTTCCTCCATGTATCTAATGAATCTTTGAAGGTGGAACATAGTGAAAAAGGGAAGTTTTCATGTTTAGTTCTCTTCCTCATATTGTCCTACTTCCTAGTCTAACCAAGGAGTATAAATGTATTTTGAGAACCAACTCAAAATTGTCATATTGACCAAAGAAGGAGTGCAACACCTACTTCTTGGAGTGCTACATCCTATGCTTCTTATCGTAGTCATAATGCATCTTTCTCTATATATGGTGGTAATATTGGGTATGGGATAGAAGGATCAATAGTAAATATAAATAGACTAGACATAAGGTGGAAAGAAAGGGATGTCCCAATAAGACATATATTTAAGACCAATGTTAGCTTTTTCTTGAATTTAACAATTATCACCTAATAACTATCCTTATATGCTTATTTGGTAGGTGATACCTCAGATGATGAGACAAGACCCTTATTCGATTCATTGAAGATGTATGTTGTGATGTTAAACATGTATCTTCCTATGGATGTTATAGATTGTTTAACAATCCACTATGGTATGATGACATACTTCTCAATGATGGAAATATCTTCTTGAAAGATGATATTATGTTATTGGGATGGTTGGTAATTTAAAAAAAGGAGGTGTGTTCTTCACGATTTTTTCTTCATCCTTATGTGTTACAAATCTTAGTCAAGGAATTGATGAGATTTAATCAACCAATGGGCCTTCTCATGAGGACACCTTAGATGATGTCAATTTGAGTGACCCCTTTATATATTTTCTATTTGAATATGAAGATACTTGTATTTGTGTGAAAAGTGTGTTTCAAGTGAATGGTAGTGCCACAGGGGTATATAGGTGTTATTTTGAACCAGGTTCATGTAATATTTTCCCATTTGACCCCAATATTGATTTGAGTTTTTGCACTTTTTTGGTGATGCTTGTTAAAGATGTAAATCAAGAGTTGACTTTAGGGAGTCCATGGCATCTTTTAGGTACCAAGTCCATGAGTATTTCTCCTTATCACCTTTATAGGATTGGACAAGTGGAAGTATGTTATCGGAATCTAAGGAGCATGCCTTATTTTTTGAGTAGAGGAATTACATTTATGTCAGAAGAACAGTTGTGTCCCAAAGAACTTGTGTGTAATTGATCCTTCCACCCTTCTACTAGCGTGTCTCTGTGTGGTATCCACTCTTTGTAAGGGTTGTTTTGGTGAGGGAGGTGGCCTCTTCACACAATGAAACTTATTTTCTTCTTTATGTGTCTCAACTTGCGATGGTATGCATGGTAGGAGTTTTAACTATATTTATGAGCTCAAAAGTAAGCGCACATTGAGGAAGATTAGTTATCTCAGAACCTTTCTTTACTATCTCTGTTTCTTATGATGATTCCATATTGGTATTGAATGGATACATCCAAGCTTTATTCAACTCTCTCGAGTAGATAAAGAAAGGAAAGATCATTAAAGAATCGTGTGTGGAGATACACAAGCTTTAGAGAATAGCTTGGAGCAAAGGAAGTGATGGAAAACTTAGAAAATATCTCACTACATGGGTCCAAGCATGAAAGCTCACTGCCTTGGGTAACGTAGGATGGTAAAAGTCCATCAACATCACGATGCCCGGTCATATCTGACGTTAAGTGGAGAAGTGTCTGATGGCATACTAGTTTGGGATGATGAGATTTCATGTGTGGAGTTAGAATCTCGATGGCTCGATGACGCATCAAGATATCATTGAGATAAAGACAACTTGGTTGTGAATTATTTTATAATTTCCATCTAAGCTACTTTTGTCTAGTTATGTAATAAAGTAGCCTTCGGCTATAAATAGGCATCTTAGTGTTTATTTGCCTTAGATTATCATTGATGAAGAATTAAAATATTGATATCTTATAATTTGAGGGTGGATCCCTTCTAGTGCATCTTAGGGTTTAGCTATTGTAGTAGCCTATATTTATGATAGTTGATTCCCATTGTTGATTTAGAACTTCTTTATTCAGGTAATTAAGGCCATCATGATATCTATCATCCCTACACAATGATGGTTCAGGCGATTTAGTCATGGCTAGGAAGTTACATAATGAACATAGCCATGAACCAATGAATTTATTTAAGATAAACTTCAATTGAAGCTAATCTGCCGACAATGGATATGTCAGCAGTGCATGGCAAGACCTTATAGTGGTATGGCTAAAACATGCAATGTAGTGGCTAACTAAGGCATGACAAAAGGCTGGACAAGGTAAGGAAAGTCAAGGCTCTTTCGTGGCATGACTGTAGCTAAGTCAAGTTCATGAGAGATGAGCCGAACAAGGCCAATTGGGTGCTGAAAATGCAATGGCATAGACGAGTTTGCATACAAATAGGGCCTTGATTCAAAGTTGGAAAATAAGCTTTCAAAGTGTTCTAGCACTAGGAATGTGCCTTGCACATGCCTATAGTTGGGGTTACAACCACTTTGTAATTTTTAGGGCTTTATAGCCATTTTAATTGAATTTAGATCCCTTATCAGCTGGGGATGTCAACTGATTATTGATAATGCCATGTACTAGCATATGCTGGGCATGTGCCTGCAATATGAAAGGCAGCAATGGCCTATAAATAAGAACTAGAAAGCTTTCACAACCAGGGTGTTGGTTGTACTAGTCATATTTTGGAAGGCTTTTCTTGTGTGCCTCTTTGTAGCATGATTTAAATACAAAGTTTGGAAGATATTCCTATATATACTTTTGCTTGTTTCATTTCGTGAGAGTAGGCAAACTAAGTGTTGAGGGAAAATTTGAGGGTTGAAGCCAAAGTGTATGGTTTTCATGTGTGTTCTAATAAAAAAAATCTAACCCTATAACAATTGGTATCATCGGTTTATGTTATGATGATGGATGGAGAAAAGTAACTACAATTAGTGATGTGAAAAGGTTGATAAACTAGAGATATGATTGGCCTAACTGAAAATCATGAAGATTTGGTTGATATATTGAAGCAGATATATGACATCGACACTAAATTTCAGTCTTACCGTTATGTTATGGATGGTTAGTTGGTTGTCTTTCATGCTTTTCAGAAAACTTTGGGTGCACAAATGAAGGCATGCACAAGGAAAATGAAGATCTTAAGGTATAAGAGGTGGTCCTTCATTGGGATGTTGTAAATTCTCAATGTGGTGGAAAAGTACATGCCAAAATTAGTATATGATATCGAAGTACTTTGATGGTGTTTATGGTGCCAAGAACATGGAATTTCTTTGTGGGACTTGGACCACTTATTTGCTATTACACATGTTCCTGGAATTGACAAGTTAGAATTTCTCTACTTGTGGAATAATGTAGTGTTTTGGTTGAGAACTAAAAAAGTAGATTACAAAAGCGTTGTAGACCCAAGTGTGATATATAGGAAAAATTGAGAGATGTACTTTGTGAGAAATTTCTGCCTAACATTTCCTCTTGGATTTCTAAGGACAAATTGAACGACTTGGTTCGATTAGGGAGTATGTGAACACATTTTTGTGTTTGAAGCTTGATATTCAAAACATGTCTGATAAAGATAAGTTGTATAATTTTATTTCTAGAAAGCAAGGCTGGGTTCAAAATGAATTGTATCGACAAAAGGTGCAAGATAGGCCTAGTGCAATTATAGCGAAAAATGTCTTAATTGATTTTTGTTCAATCAGTGTTGTCCCTAATTAATATAATCATGCTAGGAAAAATTATTTGTGCCAAAACCAAGATCTTATGAAAGATCCAAAGTGGGGAAAAATACTTCTATTTACTTCAAATTCATTTATTCGAGCTTTATTAGACTCTCTTGAAGAGATAAGGACATAGAAGATTATCAATGAACTATGTAGAGATATGCGCAAGCTTAGGAGAATAGCTTGAAGCAATGAAATGGATACACAATTCATTAAACATCTCACCAAATGGGTCTGATCTTGGAAGCTTACTGCCTTGGCCGATAAAGGAAGGTGCAAACTATCAACATTACGACAACCCTTCAGGTGTGACATCAAGTTAAGAAGTGGCTTATGGAATACTGGTGTTAGATAAAGAGACATTTTGAGTGGCATAAGAGGATAGACGGTTTGTCATGATATACATCAAGTGGATGATAACTTGATTGTGGCTAGTTTTGTAATTTCCTTTTGAGCCACTTTTGGCTAGTTATGTGATAAAGTATCCTTGTACTATAAATAGGCATCTCAGAGTTTTATTTTCCTTATAATTTCATTGATGAAGAATTTTGATATTGATTTTTATAGTTTGAGCATGGATTACCTTGTACTATAGCTTTGGGTTTAGCTACTGTAGTAGCCTAGATTGTTGATGGGTGGATTCCCATTGTTGATTTAGAACTTCTATATTGTTGTCCATATTGTTTTCTAATTTGTTGATTCATTTGGATATACATTAATTGAATACAAGTCACTTCGTCCCTTAGGTTAGATTTGGATTCAATTAGCCTTTCTTATCTTCTCTTCTCATCTCCTTATTTTTCTTCCAATTATTACGTATAGTTAATTTTAGTTGGTAATTCCATATATCTTTATTTGATTTTTGATTTAAATTTTTGTTCTCAATTTGGGATCGTATCATCTTGGTATCAAAACTTTGGTCAGAAAGTTGTTCCTACAATCTTCAATCCCATGTTCATAAACTGAAAAAAACAAAATTCTCAAATTGTCAAATTTTCATTTGATTTTGTGTTTGTCTTTGATTTTTAACATACGTATTTGATTCCCTAATGTATTTGAGTCTTGGTTTAAAGATTTTGGATGTTCCGGGTTGATTTATATTTTTCACCATTGATGACCTCTAAGAACATGCAACACACAAAGTGGATCTAGTTGATTTAGTTGAAATCAAAGTTCAAAAGTATCGGTGAAGATTGTGAAGGAAAAAGTACATTTGATCCAAAACCCTTGTCCCATGTTTTGGAAAAGGTGTTTATCGACCCAAATGTGGAAATAATAGGTGAAAGTGGACATGAGAGAATCCAAGTTTATATAAAATTCAACTAAAGTTGAAGACCTTGGGGTTCCAATTCCAAAGTTAGACGACGGTGACCCTGACGGTCCGTCATAGACACGATGGACCTTAAACCTTGACCGTTGTCTTAGATAGTAGGTCATGTTCTTAGGTTCAACTTGACTGACTATCGTCTCAGTGATGGATTGTCAACCTTAGCAATAAGTTATTGGCCTGGTTTCTTTTTAACAAAGAGTAACATTATTACTTTGACGGACAATCAGGCCAACTAATGAGTAAAAAAATAGTATAGAAATTTTGAACATTTTCCTTTTCAAATTTTTCTATGGGTTCAACGAGTCATTTAGAGTGTGTTTTAGGTGATTACCCAAATTGACCCTTGAATTTTATTTTACATGGTTTTTTATGTTTTGTTTCTTGATTTCCATAACTATTGTGCATTTAAGTGCTTGTTTTGTACTTGTAGATGCTAGTTCTTGTGTTTGCATTTTCTTCATGCTAATTCTTCTAAGCTTTTGGAATTTATCTTGATGATTATTTCTTCACTCTTTTTGGTTGCTCTTCAAATTATTCATTGTTTGGTCAATAAGAATCCATTATTCCACAAAGAATTAGCAACCTTATGAATTCAATGGAATCTATAAACTTTAGGAAGACACTTTAAGGAGGCATATGGAGAGATTCCAAATATGAGAGGTGTGAATAATTTTGCTGCTAATTTTCTTGTTGGGTTCTTGCAGGAAGGTACAAGGTGATTTAAGGGAAAAATGTCATACGTGGCTTCAAATTATTGTAGTAATGACATGAATAAATATGCTTGTACCAGTGAGGTCTATGTGTATGGTGAAGAGTCTCAAGAGTATGCTGGTGAATTCTATAAGGGCTATGATGGTCCTTATAAACATGATGATGAAACACATGAGTATGATGGTGAATCCTATGAGGGATATGATAGTCCAACTGAGCGTGAACGATATGGCGGTGATAATTACTACTCTGGGGATGATCATGAAATAAATGAAGCCACTGGATCTTTTGATGATATTGAAGGGGTATACTATACTTGTAGTGGGCATTATATTAATTATGAAGACTATGAAGGTCCTAATTCTCTGTACTATGGCTACGAAGCTAGTGTAAGGTATAACAGTTTCTTCCATATGTATTATGAATCTTTGAAGGTGGAACTTAGTAAAAAGGGAAGTTCTGATGTTGAGTTCTCTTCCTCATCTTGTCCTACTTCCTATTCTGACCAAGGAAGTATAAATGTATTTAACCAACTCAAAGTCGTTGATGGACCAAATAAGGAGTACAAAACCTACTTCTAGGACTGCTAACTCATATGTTTGTTATCCTATTTCTAATGCATCTTTCTTTAAATATAGTGGTAATACAAGGTATGGGGTAGAATGATCAATTGGAAATAGAAATAGGTTGTATATAAGGTGGAAAAAAAAGGGATTTCCCAATTAGATAAATATTTGAGACCAATGTTAGCGCTCTTGGTAGTTCAAGTTTTGTTCTTGAATTTAACAATCATGCACCTAATAACTAACCTCATATGCTTAATTAGTTGGGATACCTTGGATTATGAGATAAGACCCCTATTCGATTCAAGGTGGAATTTAGGTGGATAGAAGTGTGAAGGTGTTCCATTCACTTAGTATGTATCAAGAAGAGGTTTAGTGTGATGTGTTCCCATTAAGAGATTTCCAAATACTTTTGGGAATTCCAAGGTTCCAGATTCATCAAATCCTATGTGTGAGAACTTTGCATGATTTTATTTGGGATTATAATGGTAATTCCTTCTTCCCATCAAGCCTTCCTACAAATTTAGAAAAAATAGAACACTTTAATTTAAAAGATCGGCCAATTCACATGTAGCGATCTTTGACGAGGGTGTAGAAAGATTGAGTGAAAGAATGTAAGGGATTGAGAGAAACTAAAATGCAAAAATGCCTATAACAAAATTTTTCTAGAGGTGAGCAAAGCTTAAGCATGGGGATTGGAAAATATTAAAGAAGACTCCTTGTATGGGTGTAATGAAAGAGTCTCTTATGCAGCCAAGAAAGATTCACCATGTGAGGATCCCACGAAGGAGTTGAGAATTAATGTTTAAACCTCTACTTCTTGTAAAACCAAGTGGAAGCTTGATATAAAGGAACCTTCTAATTCTTCAATAGGAATACATGAAAACTGTTTTAATTCCAAAGAAATTGAGAGATAAAAAATTAAAAGGAGTAAGGGTATGTTATTTGACAACTCTAGAATGGAAAAAAAGAGGTTGTGTGGAGTGATGTGAAACGGTTATCACAACCTTACACTAACATTTCTTCTTTCTCTAGGTATTGTGATTCTTATAGAGGTGTCTTTGGAAGTAAACCAAATGAGGAGCCTCGAATCAAGGAGAACCATAAGGCACTTGAAAGATTCCCAAAACGCAAGAGTTATCTAAGGAATACTATTAAGATAAATAACACACTTTATTTGTGTTTGAAGGTATAATATCTAAAATCAACACTCTAAATTATGTAAATTAGTATGATAGTGATGTAAATGTGTATAGTATCTGACATTTGATGGATTTTAATGAATCTTTGTCTTGTGGTTATGGGCTTTTACATTGTAAAGACTATGGTAAAACTATGATGGGCTTTTACATTGTGAAGACTATGGTAAAACTATCTTATATAATTTTAATGTATTTTCTATGAGTGACTAAACATTAGTTGATATTATAGATGACTAAGTTGACTCTTCAAGTAAGTTTGAAGTGTGTCCACCTAGTATTTGCAATTGTGACTTGAATGAATCTTCACCATATGGTGAATTTAGCGGATCTTTGAGTCATGTGGATAGTGTTTCTTATGGAAGTATTGGCACACTAGTTTAGCCTTTTGATGACCAAATTTCATCTTCTAGCAAGGTCAATTTGATTCCACCTAGTATCCATACTTGTGGTTTTGAATAGAAATACATTATCTTATGATGAGGATGATCCTTTTGGTGAATATAGTCTTGCCTTTCTAGATTATTTAAGGAATTCAAATGGTAAATTTCCTAGTGATATTGGCGTT
This sequence comes from Withania somnifera, assembly GCA_039654485.1. NCBI lineage: Eukaryota > Viridiplantae > Streptophyta > Magnoliopsida > Solanales > Solanaceae > Withania > Withania somnifera. The sequence goes on from JBDJHY010131679.1 coordinate 12,471, forward strand.
AATTGTGGCTCTTTTATGGCATCCCACCTTTATTGGATGAATTTTAGAACGGGTCACTTAAGTCACGTGTTTATTTTAGTTGTGACTAATTTGATTCTCTTGGTGGCTTGTGTCAAATTAGGAGTCTCTATATCGAGGGAGATTGTTCTATGCTAGTCGGTCTTAAGGATGGTAGTCATGTGATTGATTTATTTCATCTTAAATTGCTACAAACTAATATCAAATATGGTGATGGTCAACTTGTTTGTGATATTACCCACTAAATATGAGACCGGATAATATGCATAATGAACCTCATTTTAGTGAAGGAGTAGAATAATTTGATCATGTAATTAGTCATGTAGAGTGCTTGAATTTTGATCTTTGGATTTTGATCCCACGTAATGATCTTTGGATTGTGATCCCATTCCTTATTCTTCTCTAAGATCATTAGATGGAGTAGTTTTTCATGGATAACATCTTACTTGATGATGACATGAATTAAGTATGTACCTAGTGGAGTATCTTATTATATTGAACATTTAGCTTCTCTTGGAGATTATAGATTGTTTAGAAATCCACTATGGTGTGATGACACACTTATCAATGATGAAAATATATTCTTGGAATATGATATCATGTTCATTGGGAAGGTTGGTGATTTCAAAAAAGGTGGTGTGTTCTTAACCATTTTTCTTCATCCTTGTGTGTTCCCATTCTTAGTCAAGGCATTGATGGGGTTGATTCCAATGGGCCATCTCACTGGGACATTTTAGATGATGACAATTTGAGTAAAACCTTTCTATTTTCTATTTGCATATGAAGATAGTTGTGTTTGTGTAATAAGTATGTTGTATGTGAATGGTAGTTCCACGAGGGAATATATGTGTTGTTTTAACCCAGGATCATGTAACATTTTCCCATTTGACTGGGTATAATTTGAGTTTTGACACTTTCTTAGCGTGCTTGGTAAAGATGAAAAGCAAGAGTTGACTTGAGGAGTCCATGGTATCTTTTTTTTTTTTTAAGCAAATCCACTAGGCATGTTGCCTAGGTTATTTTATAGATAATAAGATAATCAAGTGTTAC
>JBDJHY010131689.1:0-13538 GCA_039654485.1 Withania somnifera
ATTCAGATTATAATAATTAGCAACTCTAGTAATTATTTTTGAAATAAATTTTGCATCATGCCTACTATTTTGATCATATAAAAAAGCTAAAATTCATTTTTGAATTATAAAATTACTATCTATCGTATGACACGGCATGGTTAAATAATCATTTCAATTTACAGCATGACCGAGATCGAAAGTTAGAGAAACTCTACATGAAAGAGTAAGAAATAGGTACGTAAATAAAATGCATATTGTCCATTTAATCTAAAAATATCTGACCGACATGTACTTCTAGGAATACCGACAAACATTGAATTATAATTCTTGTATATATAAAATAAATGCATCAAAATAAGCAAAAGTGAAAGGAAAACATCTTTACAGATATCATTTTAGCTATTTCTAAACGGTCATGTGCTTTATTATAATTTTTAATTAATTTACTGATATGTGGATTACTGTAGCCTGTTTCAATCCGCCTTCCTTAAGAACAGTTATTTTGGCTCATTCTACTTTATGCTTAGTTCTACAATGTATAGTCAAGGTACTCGTCCCTCTTCATTACCTTCTTCTTATGCGTAAATACTTGTTTACAAATAACACATTTAAAGGTTTTAGTTTCTGTTATATCTTCAAAAATCTCCAAATAACACTAGTTTTTTCTAGTAGGTCTACGAGGTTTAGGAACAAAATCAATAAATTGAGGGGATGGGGTGTTGAGATTCTGATTATCATCATGATCATCATTATCATTATGATTATCATTATCATCATCATCGTTATTATCATCATCATTATGATTAAACTAGTCAAGATTAATATTAGCACCCCTTCTAATTCATTATCTTCTTCTATTCCGTAATTTTTGCAACTCGACATAATTCATATCATACATACCCCCACCCCCACCATATTCAAATTCTTTTTGAGGTTCACTAGCAATACTAGGTGGGGCGGCAGACATACGGTTATAATTTCTAGTATTACCGAAACCTATTTTTTCTTGCTACTCGGACTACTTCCGAGATACAAATTTTTAACACTTTTACCAATTTTTCTCAGTCTATCCATATTAAAATTAATAATAATAAAATTTAAAAGTAAAAAAATAATATTAAAAAATTTAAAAATTAAAAGTAAGAGATAGAACGATTATACCAAATTGCCAAAGCAATTGATCAACTCAATATTTGAAAGTCGAAAACTTTCACTTGATCACTTGATGTTGCTAATAATTGATAAATAATAAATTAAAAAATTAATTGAGAACGATTAGAATACTTTTTTAGGAGAAATATTGAGAGAAGTTGAGGGAATTATTGTGAAAACTGAAAAAACTGAAGTGACATTTATAGAAAAAATTGAAATAATTTTTTTTAAAAAAATCATTTTTGACCATTTGGGACCGTTGGCAATGGTCTAATTTTGGACCCAACGGTCATGGCCCAACCCCAATGGCTAGTTTCTAATTTTTTTTTTAAAAAAAATAATATCGGGTCGGTCTGGGTTGGGAGGACTGGACTGAATGAACTGGTTACTGTTCCAATTCTATCGGATGCTTTTTTGGTCCGGGTTACCCGGTCAACCCGGCCCAGTTGACACCCCAAACTGCAAGGACTTGATCTTCAACTTAAAAGCACCTCAAGCGAACCTTTTTGTTGAAAGCGCGAGATTGAAGAGCCTGATAACAATCAAGATTTTATGTGCTTCTATCCTCTTCTCATCAAGTACTTCTAACTCTACAAGATGCATTCGAGCATTTTCTTCTTCAGTGAGAATTTTTTGAGTAGAAAATCTCAAAGAAAGTATTTGACACTCAAGTGGTAGAACAACTTCAACTCCAAAAGCAAGCGAGTATGGAGTTGTTTGCGTCGATGTGCGGTAAGTTGTCGTATATGTCCACAACTTTCTTTATTCTTTCATGCCAATCCCATTTGAATTTGGAGATAACCTTCTTCAACAAGTTGCACAGAGTCTTATTGAATGCTTCAGCAAAATCATTGGTGGCAACATTGTACATAGAAGACTTACGCTGCTTAAAACCAAAGAGATCACAAATTTTATTCATCAAACTATTATCAAATGGTTTTCCATTGTTTGCTATTATGTAATGAGGTATTCCAAAATGGTAGATGATGTTCACTCGAATAAAGTTTGCAACATTCTTCTTTTTCACTTCTTTAAGAACAATAACTTCGGACCATTTTAGAAAGTAATTTGTTGCATCTAAGATATAAAAGTGTCCACCAGAAGATTTTGGTAATGGTCCAACAATGTCCAATCTCCAAGCGTCGAATATAAAATAGTTGGATGTAGCATTTCAAGAGGTTGATGCATGAAATTAGCAAGCCCTGAATCTTTTAGCATAGTCCAAGAAATCTTTCACTATTGTTGACCGGTAATATCTCATCCTTATAATATGGAAGTCGGCCATATTGATGAGAAACATTCCCCTGAATGTGCCCCGTGAAAATCTTGGACTACTTTTTCTTCTCCCAAACATCGTAGAATTACTCCTTCAAATGACCCTCTATACAATGTTCCCTTATAGTAAAGGAAACGAGGTGCACGATGCCAGATGTCAGTCTTTCTTCATGGATCTTCTGGAACTATCCCATAGTAAAAGTAATCAATAATGGGTTGTCATTAATTGTCCTTTACGACTTCAGAAATAGCGACAAGATGCTCAAGCTTATTTCTGCATGTCCATTCTCATTTGGTGGCGATACTACCCATTCTTGGCAGATAGTGACTTGCATATGATTTAAAAGAGATAGGGTTTAATCTAAATCAGCCAAGGCATCAACTTGCTGATTTTCCTTCCTTGGTAATTGTTGAAGGGTTACATCTCCAAGCTATCCTATCAACTTCTAAGCATAATCATAATTAGTTGTAACTCAGGCTTATTAACTTCATAGCATCCAAGAGCTGTTTGATCACCAATTAAGAGTCATCAAAGACTTGTAATTGCAGTTTCTTCATATCCATGGCCAGTTAAAGACCAATTATTAGTTCTTGATATTCAGCGACATTGTTGGAACAACAGTTAGTCAAGGTGAAGGATTATGGGGTAACCTCTCCTTGTGGAGTAACAAACACCACAGTAGCGCCATCTCCACCATGACATGTGGGACCATCGAAGTACATCTTCCATTAAAGCCTAACTTTAATAACTATTACATTCTCGTTTGGAAGTTCATCAATTAGCTGCCAATCATTACGGGATATATATAATTTCAAACTATTAGAAATGAAGATATCATCCTAAGGGATATATATAATTTCAAACTATTGGAAATGAAGATATCACCTTGATAGATCATTGAGGACTGGTTTTGACATCACAAACTCGATAAGATTTTCCCTAGACACGAGACGAACAACAAAATCTTGAAAGTAGTGTTTAATCTTTTGGATTGAGATTACCAATGTCAAACACAACTTTCAATCGACGAATAATTCAGTTCATTTGGTTTCATCATTCTGCTCAGATAGTAAAGGGAGTTTTTTTTTCCTTCTCTATTTTCTTGACCAAATAATGCTCCAATGACCTTTTCTTGAACTGTAAGGTAAAGTATCAAGGCTTTCGAGGTATGGGCACTGAAAAATTAGAGAAGTAATCAAATATGATTGATACTTTCAAATGCTCTACTATAAGTTTGGTCCCACTCGAAATGATCACACCCTTCTTCATGAGGTGGTTGAATGGTCTAGGTTTAAGATTAACCTCTTTAAGTATGCTAACTTTCCTTGAAGACTTTTTAAGTTGTGGATGTTTCAAGGCTCGGGCATCTTCAAAATTTCTTCGAAGGAGCTCAAACACCATTCTCAAGTCTTTTAAGTGGTCACACCTCTTCCTTGACTTCACTACTAAGCCATTCACATAACATTAAACATTTTCATAGAGAAAGTCATCGAAGATACACTGCATAGCCCTTTGATATGTGACACCGACATTCTTTAAAGCAAAAGGCATCACCTTATAACAGTAAATACCCTTGGGTGTACGAAATGTGGTAAGTTCACCATTGCCTCGTAACCAATTGTAGCATCGATTATTAACTTTGGTATGGGAAGCGAAAGGCATGCATTTTTTAGATCTCTCAAGTCAACGCAAACTCGAGTTTGGCCATTCTTCTTCTGCACAGGAACAATACTTGAAATCCATGTGGGGTATTTAACTTCACGAATAAAGCAACCTTCAATGAGTTTATTGACCTCATTTTCAATCAATGGAACCAAGTCCGATCTAAACGTCTTTGGCCTTGTTTAATAGGACGGCTACCATTCTTGACAGCCAATTGATGGACTACCACTTTTGGATCTAAAACTAGGAATCTCTTTATAACCCCAAGCAAATACGTCTGCATATTTCTTAAGTAAATCCACATAAGCGTTTTCTTCATCATCTTCTAAAAAACGCTTAGATAAGTTAATAGTTGGCCCATCAGTACCAATACTAACTTTCTTTAAGGGGTCTATTGTGGTCTTCGCTCCTTCTTCGAGTTCTAGTGGAGCATCTCTTGCATCTTCATCCTCTCATGGATCATCATCACTAATAGATATGTGATTACAACAAGTAATATCTTCAAATTCTTTTTCAGCCTCCACTTGACATTAGGTAACATGATACGGTGAGCCAATGCTTTCCTCATGTTCCTTGGTATGCTTTCACAAATAAAATATAAAGAAACGTAATTTTATTGATAAACAATGATTTTGAGTACAAATCCGTTTATCCCTTGATTCTTTTATCTTGTTTTGATCCATAATTCTAGGGCAGTTAGTGGTGTATTTCTTGAATATAGGATGACATATTGATCTCTGGCATATTTTTTTGATGCCTCTTTCAGGAAATATGTTACCCTTTATATAAGCATGATTTAGGGTTTAGGTAGAGTAGCCTCCAAGTTAGGGTTTAAGATAAAATAGCCTTCAAGAAACCTAACAGGCTTGAATGCATCTTGTAGAGTCCACCAAAATTTTGATGTCTAAAAATGTCCCCTACTTCAAGACTTGTCGGAGTGTAGACTTGATGAAACTCTAAGACAAGATTTGAAGTAATTTTTATCTTTGCGGATTTGTAGCTTCAGATTTGCAAGAGAAGTGATGAAGGGCAAATTTGGTCCCACTGCATGCCAATTTGTTTAAAACAAACTTTAACCATGATAAAATATCTTACAATCACAAATAAAATATGAAGAAATATTATTTTATTGATAAATAATGATTGTGTGTACGAATCTGTTCCTTCCTTGATTCTTCTCACTTGATTTTCTCCGTAATTCGAGGGTCGTTAGTAGCGTAATTATCGAATATAGGATGACATGTTGATTTTTGACATATTTTTGAGATGCCTTTTTAAAGGAATATGTTACCCTTTATTTAGGCTTGAGTTAGAGTGGCCTTCAAGCTAGGGTTTAGGATAGAGTAGTCTTCAAGAACCCTAACTGAAATCTAACATGATTTGACGAAATCTCGTAGAATCACCTAACTGAAATCTAACATGATTTGACGAAATCTCGTAGAATCCTCCAAAATATCGATGTCTACTCCATGTATAAATAATTTATAATTTTTACGCACATAATTTTATATGTAATTAAACCATATATATTTTCATCAAACTTGTAACATGTTATATACGTAATGGTATAGTGTAACACCCTGTGCAAATAGCAGCCTGTTTGCCAAGATTCAAGGATAAAAAAGTGTTTATTTAAAGCATGCTAAGTTTCTGGGATTGGAAGTGTTTATATATTCCAAAAAAAAGTTTATTTTAGAAAGTTAATGTGCTTGACTAAATTTTTATGGACAAAATAAGTATTCTTGATTAGCAGTAAAAATTGTAATTTCAAAAGTTCTTTTAACAAAAAGTAATTTTTCCTCCAAATATATTTTGATACCTTGACTAAGTACAAATTACTATATATTTGATCAGTAGAAACTATTATTCTCCATAAAAGAAAAACTTATAATAAATATATTTTTTTCAAGTAAATAATTTTTTTAAAATTGATTAAACACATGATGTGGATGTGGGAAGAGAGAAAAAGAACTTCCTCCTAGAAAACAACAAAAAGAGCAAGGTATGCTACACATGTAGAGTAATATGTGTAGTTCACATACCATCTTGATAGATTGATCCCACTATTTTTAGATAATGGATCCTCAAATTCATTTGATACCAAGGCTTCTCTCAAAATGTGAATTAATTAAAAGAGATTCTTGATTTACATTCTTAACTTGTTCTTTTCTTTAAAAAGAAAATCAATTTTGTACACATATCTTTCACTGGTATTTCTGGGCCCTCATTTTCTGTTTCTTTTCTTGGTACGTTTTGATTGAAACGTTCCATTCACTTGGTCATCTATCTAGAAGGAAAAATACCATGTTCCAAGAATGTCAAAGTGAACTTTTGTGCTTATTAGCTTCTCTTAACTTCGTAGCATTTCATCGAAACACTGTCTTACGATATTAAACAATGTGTTAAGTTAACAAGGATCATGTATTAATATAAAACGGAAGGAGTAAGATGAAACGGGATGGAGTTTTCGTTTGACTAAACAACAAAGAAGCCGTTTCTTTCAAATTCTGTTTTAATTAGATCCACATTAACAGTTAACACACTCCTCTTTCATACATACTTTTCAAAATTCAAAGTTTCAAATGTCATTACGAGGATATGGGACAATAAAATAATACTCCTCTTTCAAGTAAACACAGCTTTTCTTGCAAGTTAATGACTAAACAAACCTACCCTTAGATCCTAAGATAAGTTATTTAATTATAGTATAGGAAGAGGACCACGTTAAGTGACGAAAGCAATGCGTTTCCCAGCAACTAATCCACATGTCCCTTGTCTTTCTCCATGTCATTCTTCTTTAGATCTTAACATATACATATTTTACCACTTCTTAACGGACATGCTACTTAATTAGGGTTACTGATTCCTTAATTTCTTTTATTATTTTTGGTGTTTGTGTCGGCCTGCATCCAAATTTACTAAGTTCATCGAATATCTTTTATTTGGCATCAATATAAGTATTAAATAACTTTATTCTTCAAAAGTTGAATAAATTAACAATCATGTCACAGCATGGCCCACTAGTGATATTGTGCACTTTGGGCCCATGCACGCACGGATTTAAAACGCATAATAAGGTCTAAAACTAGCTTACTTATATATCAAGCATCTCTCCTGTGTTTTGTCGATGTAGATTTGCCTAAGGTGTTACATACACCCCTACTTAGGGACTCAGCATTCTCACGAAGATTTGCCCCACTATTGTTCAAGGTTGCACACTGAGTGACTCTGATATCATAATTGTCACAGCCCAGCCCACTAATGATATTGTCCGCTTAGGTCCAGACACTCACGGATTTAAAATGCATCACTAAGATCTAAGGCTTGTTACTTATATATCCAGCATCTCTTTCATATTTTATCGATGTAGGATTTGCTTAAGGTGTTACAAATCATCACTTGCTCTCTGTTCCAATATATATGATAGGACTAAATTGGCCAGAAAATATAAGAAATAAAATAAAGGCTTTTGAAATTTATAAATTATAAATATTTAAGTAATTAATAAGTCATCTCATTGAGGGAAAAGTAGATATTGTAAAGTTATTGTTATTAAATATAAAACGTTATTATTTTTAGATTAAACAATAGGAAGAGTGACACACATTTAAAAAATGAGGAATATTTTTATATTTTTCTAGAATTTAGTGTTACAACCTAAATATTAAGAGATCGATGAAGATAATTTTTTCCATAATTTTCATGTCAAATCTTTGAAAATAACCCAGGATGGAACCTCAACCTTAAATCTGACTCCTGACTCCACTTCTCAATCCAACATGGGATGCAATTTTCTACCCCAATTTAAGAGTCAACTCCCGATGTTAATTCGAGATCCAATTTACACCCAAATTCGAAATTCAAAACGGTGAATCTTAACCCTTTACCCGACATAGGAATCAATTTGTACCTAAATTAGAGATTCAGCTTCTAACGTCGATCTGAGACCCAACTCCTGACCCTATCTAAGACTTGACATATGACTTCCGACTCTAGCTTGAGATTCACTACCCAAAATCAGATTTGAGTTCTCAACTCCATACTTGACATGTAACCCGAATTTGTACCCTATTTCGAGATTTAACTTTTGATATCGGCATAAGACTCGATATATGACTCCCAACCCTGGCCCAAGACTTGGGACTCAGGATCTGATCAGGACCAGAGACTCAACTTTTATCTTGTCTCGTGTCTCGATTTTCGACACCGAACTCCACTCTTGATCCCAACTTTCAAACTTGATTCGCTGCCCCAACTAGTGACTTGACTTATTCAATCCAAGACCTAGACTCCCTATATGACACGGGACTCGGCTTGAAGTGGAAGTTACCTCGACCCAAGACTTCGACTCTCGACTTGACATGGGATTCAACTTTGTATCTCACGTTGGACCGGACTTTTTATCCCAACCCGAGATTCGAACCTAACTCGAGACCAACCTTGACTCGAGTTCAGGTTGTGAGTTGAGAAAGGGGTCGATATTGGGACGCAGATCGGGATCGAATATCCGCTGATGAAATTGAAAGTGAGTTTTGAAAAATATTTTCTTTACTTTATGAAGGTAAATTATTTTTTAAAAAAATTAAAAATAAACATAATTTAAGAAAATACTTCAATACATTTAAATCATTAAAGCATGAAAAATTAACAAAAAAATATTTTCCAAAACACATCCTTAGACACGAGATCTCAATATTCTTGCTCACCCCCTGGCCCCGCATTCGTTTCAAATATATTGTTTCTTTAGCTGATTGGAGGGAAAAGTTAGTAATACTCACTTTGCACAAAGGTAGATACGGTCAAAGACAACATAATTAGCGAAAGACCCTTGGTCACGTATTCTTAAATGATGATGTCTTTTAAGAAGAATTAAGACTTAAGAGGAGTGATTAAGCAATGGCACCAAAGGCCAAACCTATCCATCAAATCAACAATTAATCATTGCTGATTAGAGATTCTGGATTTGATTCCATTACCACTTTCCATGCTTTAATTTACCATTGCATTTGCCTTCACAATGAATTTCAATAATCCTTTAACTAGAGTATTATATTAAAATTATACTTTATAAAATTTAAGAATATTTAAACATAATATTAAAAAATATTTATTATTAATTTTTTTACCCAAGCTAATAAGCTTATTATGAAATTAAGTTAATTACAAAATACACAAATGATAACACGTGAAAAGGCCACCTTACATAACACCTTTTAAGCAAATGAAAAAATTGGTCTAAAGAATACAAATATATGGTAATATATATAGTTTATTACAGTTATGAAATTTACATTAATTTCAAATACTGAAAACATTATAAGAACGAATCTCATATTGTTTTATTTTTATTTTGAAAGAAAATATAAAAACAGAGATGAGCAGAGAACAAATACGTTGGAGAGGCCATATTAATAATTTATACTGGAGTCAGTATAACAAATGTCTATGGTATATCGGCGAAATTGGGGAGGGAACGTACGTAGGGCCAAAATATTATTATTGTTCTACCAAAAACTTCAAATTGAAAGGATGGAATAGAGTGTTGAGTATTTTCAAGTTCTGTTGATGATGTAATAGGGGAATATTCTTGTCCAAACCAGTGGAATAATATTTGAAATTTGAGAAATAAATCACTACAAATAGTTAAAGAGTTTTTTAGCTACATAAATAAACAAATGGATAAATGATCGAGAACAGTGCCTGCCTGCCTGCTTGATTTGTTAATTGCCATTTTTATTTACTCCCTATGTTTCAAAATAAATAGTATATTTCGTTATTTCACTTTTACTAATAAGGAATAATATATAAAAAGATGAGGAGAAAGTAAAAGTTTAATAGATAGCCGAGTATCAATGAAATTTATAGTCTAAAGCTAACTTACAAATGAGGTTTTTAAATTTAATTAAAATGTTATACGGAGTATATGCTTATTTGATTTTTTTTTTTTTAATAATCATGTTTATTTTCATCATCAAAGGTATTTGATAATTGATCTATGCATCTAAGTATTGATAATATTTTTATTAAAAATTTAACCATGAAATGCATTTTGAATTGGTATTTTAAATTATATTTTTTCATCATAAATATTGACATGCATGAGAAGAAACATAATGTACAAAATTTAATGTATTATTTTTAAATATTTATATTAATCTAATTTTATTTAATTTTAAAAATAAGTTAAATTAATTATAAAAATAGACTTTTAAATTAAAGACGGAGGAGTATTTCTATATAATGACACTAATTCTAAAATAACATCTATTTGTTTTATTACTAATGAAATAATGGGGCATTTAATTTGGTGGGGCCTAAAGCAACTGCTTTAGTTTGCTTCTCCATTGAGCCCGCACTGGCCGAGCGTTGTATCATTATCAACCTTTTTATGTAATCTTGGACCCGGTGGTATTTCAGAGGCATAGTGTGTTAATGTTTAGTAAAAAATTATATTATAAATTATATATAATTAAAATTAATTTTATTTTTTAATAAATATTAATTTTTTTTCAAATAATTTGTATATTTAATTTTTAAAATTTGGATCCTAATTAAAAAATTTAACTCCATCCTTGAGTGTGTCATAATATTAACCTATTCATGAATCCCCTTATTGCTAGCTATGTTTAGGTGAACGTACCTTACTGTTGATATTGCGGTCCCTGCATGTATTCTGCACCTTTTTGATTAATCGTCATACTTTTTTTATTATTATTATTATTACTTTGATTTGTTTTAAGATTTATTTAAAATAATCGTTTTAATTTAAAAGGATAGAGATAAATTTTGTGTATATTTTATTTTTTTTTAAATTTTATTTTATAAAATTTTATCAAATATATTGTTGTAATAAAAATAAGACACTGTCTCCGTTTTATTTTTGTTTTATTTTCTAGTTTAGTCCTTCAAAAAAATCTATTTTTTAAATAACTCTTTAATTTCAAAAAATTACATAGCATGTTTTAAATACAAAACTAAATGACATTTGGGGATATTTTATTTTACGTATTTTTTGTTTAAGATTATAAAATTCAATTTTTTTTATTTTATTAAATTCTATGTCAATTTAAAATGAGATAAACATTAAAAAAAAAGGAAATATTATTTACTAAATTGGCCCTATTTATTAGATCTCTCACGAGGATCAAATAAAAAAACTTTAATACATATAAAAATATAATTACTAATTTCCTAAAAGGAATTTTTGCTTTGTTGAGAAAACGAGAGTTGATATTGGAGGAAGGGAGTATGTATATTACATGAGGAGAGACTAATAGGAAGCCACCTAGAAGGTTGACTCCATGGGAAATAGAGAAAGTATTTTGAGAGGAGATGTTGGGCAAAACATATTTGTCAAAAGCCTTCACAATTTTCCATACTAGAAACATGCATCTTCTTTTCCAAGGAGTAGATTTTATTGCCTTTATGCACGGTAATTGGATTAAATGTATATATGATAATTGAGTAGGTTGGATTAAATTTAAATATACATTAAAATTTAATTTAATTTAAACTAATTTGGATTAAAATGTATTGGGTAAAAATGAATTATAATTAATTTAGTTAATTTTACTAAATTTTAATTATTTTGTTTATTTTTTATAAATTTTTAATACTTAATAATTTTTATTTTATTTTATTATAATTTTTAATAAATTAAGTTAATAAATTAATTAATTAATTAATAACTAATTTAAATCCAAATGAATTAAATAAATTGGACTGGTTAAATTTAACTTTGCCACCCTATGCACCCCACGTCACCGCAAAGGCACAAACTCCTCGTTCGGCCAAAATCACTTTGATCATAAAAATATTATTACTTTTCCTGTTCTAAAATATTTATAATATTTCATTTTCAAAAAAGGTGATAAAAAATTATAATTTATAATATTTATCATAAAGTTTAAATATAAATTTAAATTATTAAAATAAATTTATCTTTGGAGATTAATAAGATTAATTTTTGAATAATGAAATATGATATTCATTTAATTTAAATTTGTTTGTGTAGTTTTAACTTGAGATGAAATCGAAAAAAAAAAATTGAATCTCATATTTTTAAATTAAAGATAGAGAAAATGTATTAAAATATTTTTTAATTTCGTGATCTTAAATATGTCATGTTAGATAATATTTTTTTTAAAAAAATAAGATAAATAAATTACAATTTATGGAACACACTATTCTCAATAAAAAAAGGAAAAGGAAAAAGAAAAAGAGAAACAGAAAATCTCTGACGAGAGAATAGCAGCCCTTTTTGGACCTCAAATCTCAATTGAACTTTGCTTTTGCCAATAATATTTTAAGTTCTACTCGTTCAATCCTTGTACTTTATGTGTCTAAACTTTACTGAACATCAAATATAAAAAAACTTTATCTAGTAATTTTAAATTATACAAAGATGTATAACGTATTAAAAATATCTTTGAATCTTATAATTTGAAAAAACCATCATTCAGAATAAAATTGATGCAGTGGTGAATCAAAAAATTTACCAAATTAAATTAAATATAACAATCACTAACTAGTAACTATGCAGTCACATGAATTAAAACGTAGAGGGAGCAGTAATTTTCAGTACGTTCAGTATTATCAATCACTAACTAGTAACCGTGCATTCACATATTATTAGTTTACTAATTATGCGATGACAGATTATAGTTACGTTTACTTAATGTGCATGTGGTTGCATGGTAAGAGTTTAGAAAAGTTGACATATTTTGCTAATAGTGGGGGAAATAATTTTTACAGCATATAAATAATAGATCCTTCGAATGAAGTCGAAAAGTACAAATAATTATTCAAAGTTGTTTTTAGTCTAATATTGACTAACAAGAATGAAATAGAGAGATGTTGTATTTTACGTACAAACAAAGTATAATGCATGCATTTTTCAGGGTTCACACGTGATGTTGACTGTGTATGACTGGAGGCTAGAAGTCCTTAAATTCCATGACGTGAAATGGAGATGTCTTAATTTCTTGTAGCCCACTTATCAAATGAAATTGAATTTTTTTTGAAAAATTAGGATTCAAATTTTATTTCAATATATAGAAACAAAAAAAAAAATGTTAGACAGGTTTTTTCGATTTATGTAGTTTGGGCCAGCAGAATTACTTGAGTACCTTTATTGAAGAAAAGTAACAGATATTCATCAGTTAATTTATAATATACGCATAAATTAAATTGATACATATGTACACAAGATGAATGAGGACAATTGGATTTGACAAGTCACTAATATATGACTAGACTTAATTTAATGGATAAAAATATTGTGAAATAAGAAAAGGAAATGCTGTAGGAGTACCTGTGGAATAATTGTCTTTTCCCCCCTCTATTTGATATTTAAGAATGTCAGGTTTGACACCTTGTAGTGTGCCTCACACCCGGCGTGGGATTGATACTTGGCAGCAGCAAGAATTGTTGCTGATTATAGGGTCATCCTCGGTGTTGTGGGGTT
>JBDJHY010131698.1:0-13537 GCA_039654485.1 Withania somnifera
GAACGAGTTCAAAATTCAAGAATCGGATTACTTACTTTCAAATAGAGGGAGAAATTTAATGATACACGATATAAATACAAAAGTGTCACGACCCTATTTTGCGGATTATGATGGCACCTACTACACCACAAGTAGGAGAACCAACCCTGTAGTCCAAAGTTGAAGTGGAGGACTACTATATCGAATGTGAAAAGCACAAGTTTAATAACGATAGATTAATAAACCAAAAATATAAATAAAAATACCCCAGTACCAGTGTAAAACAAATCCACTAAGTACAGAACAAGGAATCAAATGTATAATACAAATGTATCTCCAAAAATACATGGTGATCAAAATCAATGCTGAAAAGAAAAGGGTAAACCTGGATGCCAAGCTCACCCTGAATCTCTGAGATCTCTAGAATCTGCACAAATAGTGATCTGTAAATTAAATTAGGACACCTATACTCGGATCTGTACATGGGAATGTATAGTATGAGTACAAGCTTCCGAAGCAACCCGTACCCTACAGGCTTTAAGGGTCTACTAGGCATATAACAATAATAAAAGCAGTAAATAACAGAAGGTAATAAATAGGGTCACAGAAGAAAATGGTATATCATCGAAGTTAGCTACTTAAGTAGGGATCAAGCAATAAGTAGAACATGTGTCGCAAGATAATCACATAACAGGATTTCAGATAATGAAGAAAAACATACCCAAAAATCATGCAACGGTATATGTGAATAATAACAACAATAATCAGGAGTCAAAAGAAAACAGGAAGAGAACATGGGCCGTACACTAGTAACCTAAGTATAATAGGAAAAACTTATAATAGAATACCACACACAATACTGCATCTAACCAGTAAGTCTCAATGTAACACTATCATAACTAAGCAGTAAAGCAACAAAATAATAAATAAATTTAAACACAAAATTCACATTCACCGTAGGCCTTACATCTCATCTAGGGTACACTGAAAAAGACAAGTGTAGAAAAGTAAATATACTAATATGAATTAACCAGTCCTGTGTATGTTTCTCCTTTGGTACCCGTAGATCCAATAGGCAGAATCCATGGAAGGCTATCCTAAATATCTTGGTATGTCTCTCCTCCGTCCTATACCCCCCTCCCGTGTCGCTGAACCTTGGAGGCAAGGTATATGGAGGTGTGGTCACCATGTACAATCTCTAATGTTCATCATAGTATCACATTCCAAATCACAGAACCTCAAGGGCCTCATAGTATGGCAACCAATGTCTCATATCAATAACATCATCAAGCTATACTCGACAACTCATGGCGTTCCACTCCTGTATATTATAATATCACCAAAAGTCCTCAAGGGAACTTATAAATAATCCTCCAAACTAGTGTATATGATAGTTTTGAAAAGTTGTACTCACTGTCATACGACGACGGACTCAAGTTCCAGCGGCTGTACTCACTGCAAATGGAGTCGGTCTCAAGCGTCAATATTAATTAGTCAAATGATAATTCCGGGTGGCAGGGTGTAATTCCTAGGCTAAAAGAAGTAAAAATATTATTACTGGGTGCTCGATACAATGCCAAGTCTAAGATAGTAAAAGGTTATTTAATTATATTATTATTAGAATAATTCAATTTATTGGTTTATATCCTTATCTGTCATTATTACTAAAACCAGTCTCTAGCCTCATCGACTCAATAATCCTGTGGTGATACTGGTCCAACCCTAATGCACTCTCATCGGATCCAAAGGCCCAACCTCTCGTATAATAAATGCACAACACATTACCAAGTATATATATAATTATGTAATAATAACTACCTATGTCTTGCATAGGTATCACGGGGTAACTCCTAAGTCACAGGCACCATATAAATACAGATGCCAAAATATATATCAAATATATAAGTAGATGAAGGAACAGTACAAGGTTACTATCACGTCCTAGATACCCAACCCATAGATGCTATTTAGTAGAATTATTAAAGCTATAAGGCCATAGATAGCCCCGCGGAGCCTACCTGTCGTCAGATGATAAAGCGTTGCAATCTTACGAATATTACTCTAAATGATATCAAATAAACTCTGATTACTCTAAAGATTGTAAAATAATATTCCACATATCAATACGAGTCTAATGATATAAATTACGCTATGTTTCGAGCTGGGCCTAAAATCAAGCCTAAATTAGGCCTATGAGGCCCGCTCGCCAGAAATGAAAATAAACTTCTCTACTGGGTTCCCAACATTACTAGGAACTCGTGATCCTAAATTAAGCATAATTCGAGTAAGGGAAGACCATCAGAATATCCCTGAAAGATTTGACTACAACGGGGTCAAAGATGCAATTTTTATGTAATTAAATATTTGAATTCGATGAATTAACGATACTACACAGCAAAATATACTCAAGGAATGAAGAATTATGCAATAATATGCGAGTTATGTCATGATTTTATCAACTTCACTACATGGGGCCATTAATGGGGTAAACTAAGAAATTCAAGGATCAAAATAAAGAAGAAACTTACACAAATCGTGTGGAAATAAAAAGGTATCACTTGGATTTTTCTTAGCCTTGGATTGAGGTTTAGAATGAGCTCTTCACATAGGAATGGGGTAAAATGTAAAGGCTTGCGGAATAAAAGATTTGAGGGTCGGGCAGGGACTTATAAAACTGCCAGGTAATTAATGTATCGTGATTGTATCATCAAGGGTCGCGATTGCATAGTGTACTGTTAATGGGTGTTGCAATCGCGTAAATATGCTACGTGATTATGTAGAGCAACTAGGAAAGACTTCATCACAATCACGTGAATATACTTCATGGTCGTGAAGTGTATTGGATAACTGAATCACGATTGCGTGGATTGGCTCCACAATCGTGATGAAGGAGCCACCTGCACCAGTTGTAGGTTTTGACAGCAAAATAAAAAAAAAGGAAATGCTCTATATCAACACTCAAACTGTATTTGTATTCCAATTTATGCAAACAAACTATGCATGCACACTCAAAATGACATTTCGGACTCAACAACGCAGTCATAATCAAAATCCAAGGTCATTTTGTGGAAATGTTGAAGAAATCAGGCTTTAGGCTTAAAATTATAAAATTTCCCACCAACACCTCGAAAATGCAATGTCAAGTCCAAAAAATGAAACAACACCTCCACTAGCCTAAAATCACCATTTTAGAGTTGATTGAAGTGTAACAATTCCAATCAGATACTTTGAAAACCAAAATACCACCCTAGCTCCAAATTAGGCCTCAATCTTAACTAAAATCCTCAAATGTGCACAAATTCCAAATAAAAACTCCAAAACACGAACTTAAGGTCAAACTCGACTTTGTTTGGCATTTTGGAGCTAACAGAATTGTCAAAATTTAATTTCAAGGTTATTTTAAAGGAAAGTTGGTTTTGGTCACGAGTACTTAGTATTAGGCTCATTTGAGATATTTATCAACTGAGCTGCTAGGGAACCAAACTACCAGCCTCAGCAAGTCATAAATGACTTAGGAAAGCTACTGAAATGCCCTAGAATGCAAAACATCACGTGTTTCCCATAAATGACCATGAGGGTCATTACAAAAAGGCTATATGCAACAAATAAAATAGAGAGGAAAATATATCATGTATTTATAGAAGGATATAATATTATATATGTATGTATATAAACCAAAGAGGAAGGAAGCCCATCTTACATATAGTATGTAAGTAAACCTAAGAGAAAAATTAAGGCATATGTGGCTGCCAAGTTCCATGGAGACAACTCGTTGCATTATGACACTTTTTAAGTGGTTCCAAGTGTCACTACATCCAATTACTTATTAGCGACTCATCAAGGCAACATATCCTTATATACTCGGTTGTTTCATAGATTTATAGTAAAATGAATATACCTTTTTAATTATTATATCATTATTAATAGAAAATTATTTCTAATAAAATCTACCCCTTAACACCCCAAAATTTGAGATTAAACCATTCTATGTAGGTTCTTAAGTACGAGTCCTATGAATTACCACTTTATACTAGGTTATAAGATCCTTAGTAAAGTGTAGAACTAGTGTGTAATATGATTCAAGGTCATAAGAAACTCCTAGCACAATGTCAAGTTCAAGGTTTTTCTACTGGCCTTGTTCTTTATACCATTTCATACATGGGTCAACTTTAAACGCTTACATCTCATAATTTATAAAGCTTTAGGTACCTATAACCTATCCACACTGAGTTTATTTTCCAACTCAATAAACCTCGTGTCATCGAGGTTGGAGTAAAAAGTTATGAAAATTTAACTAAGGTCTACACTGCAGTGAAAATTTTCCAGTGTTCTGTTGAGTTTCCATGAGTCAAAACCGCGACTCTTGAAGAAAAATTTCACGAGTAATGTTGTGAACTCATGGACTAATATACACGGGCTTCTGAGAGGATTTTTTAATCAAGCCAAGAGGAATCGATTTAGCAGTCCATACCAGGTAGATTTAAGAGTGACTGGAATACTATCTAATTGTTGTTTCCATGGGCAGATCCCATGACATCACTTCATGAGTTGTGGATTTCAACCTCACAACTTGTGAACACAACTCATAAGGTGAAATACCACTTTCTAGTAGCCAAATTCTACCCTATGACTCAGTCTACGAGTTGTGGAGTGGCACACGAGTAATAAAGTGATCCCATCAATTTCTGTCCAATTTAATAAAGGGTAGTTTAAGACTTTCACCAGACTTTCTCCTCTAATCCTATGTAATTTTGAACTCGAAATTTGGTGATATAAATACCACAAACCCTATTTCTATTCATCTTTATTTAATAAAATTCTAGAGAGGGTTTCTTATGCAAAATTCCCCCAAGAGGAAAGGCTGAGCTTCAATATAAGTTCTTATTTTCAGTAGCTTTTTCATTAATTTTCCTCCATTAAAGTGTTTTAATTCTGGTATATGAGTTATCAACAATTATCCTTTCCATCACTATGCCCCCAAACCCATTTTCTTAAAAGATTTTGAAGTTGTAGAAGCATGCTAGGGTTCTTAATTCCTATACCTGAAGATTTTCCTTATTATATGACAAAATTGATAAATTTGAGATAATTGTGAAGTTACATGATAATTGCTAAATTGCACAGTCCACATGAGTTAGCATGACTTTGAAGTTGTAGTAGAAGTATTAAAGAAGCTTTGAAGTATGAGTTAATTGATGTTTTCAAATTTACTCTTATAACTTGAATTGAGTACAAAAGTTTCAAATTTATGTTATATGGATTGTTAACCAATTTTGATTTAAATTCATATTTTGTACTTGTTGGTTTCATTGAGGATATTCCACTAGTTTAGAGTGTTGAAGATAGTTTTATTTTTTGTTCCATTTAGGGTGTTTCATTAAGTTAATAGTGATAAGTGTTGTGGTGTCAGTATTTTTTGGAGGAGTATTAGCACTGAAAGGTTTGGTCAGAGGCAGTTATTCCCTAAACCTGTATAGCAAAACGTAGGATATTTTAGTTGTCCCATTAAGTGTGCCTTGAGTGTCTTGGTGGGTCCACTAGCAAAAAGTATGTCCCTTCCTTTTTCAGGGTATGGGAATCCCTACACACATGATAATATGTTTACTTTATTTCTAAGGAACGAAGTATGTAGGTTATAGAAACTCCGAGTGAAGTGAAGTGTCAATTTTGAAGTAAAGAGAGTGAAAGAAGGTTTTAACTTAGTTTTTGTTCTTTTTTTAAAAAAACCATTGAGTTGAGTTATTTTATTGAGTTCACTTATTACTCTAAAAACTGAAGCTTGTTAACTTATCTTTTAAACTGAATATAACTTCTTATTTTCTGAGTTAAAGTTTAATTGGTCATCCATTTTGTAGCCTTTTATTTTATTATTGTATAGCCTTATTTCACCTGCTTACATATTATTTACATTTCATATGTTGACCCATATTTTCCTATACTGCATGTAACCCATATGTAGTTTTTTCTAGCCTTTAACTCTCGGAGTTGAATAGATTTACATTTTATAAGAACTGAAAGATTGGTGAGTCCTAATTGGTTTAAGGATTGCATATAGATTTCAATGTTTTCTAGCGGTGAGGCATTAAACTTATTATTGTTTTTATTTTATTAAGGATATCTAGGGATCTTGTCTTATCAATCCAGTATTTAGAGTTTTAGAGGCTTTCAGACTTATATTGAGTAGTACATGATGTTGAGTTTCTATTTATTTGTTGGCTTGTTATCTATTGACTAATCTGAAGTCCACTACTACTTATAATGTTATTCTTGATAATACTTCAGCTGAGTGTGAGTTTGTAGAGCTTTCTATCATCCAATGGTTCATCCGAGAATTCTAGGGTCACTTAGTAGCTAAGGATGTCGGTACCGTCTAGGGTGACTCTAAGATGTGACAAACTTAGTATAAGAGCACTAAGTTTAAAGTGTCCAAGGTTATGTCTGAAAGCTAGGGTTAGGTGGAATCTTTGTTGTGGGTGTGTCTGTAGTGCATATATGACTGAGAGTACACTAAACATTTAGGAAATGATTCCTTTATTGATACTCTATTTTATGTTTTGGAGTTTAACTCCTAGATACTCTTTTCTGACTAATGATTTACGTATTCCAGATCATGCCTCCATGAAGACAGCTAGCACATTTAGCAGAGGTCGAGGTCAGTAGAATCAGGCTCCACCAGTTCCAAAGCCTCAGCATCCAGAAAACATTATCAATGTCAAGTTTAGAAACATGATACACTTGCTTTCTCAAACGGTGATGGCATAGGATCAACATCTAGCTCCTATTCCTTAATGCTAGAACAGTGAGAGTGAGGGAGTTCATGAGTCTAAGACCTTCGGATTTCTATGGTTCGAGAGTTGGGAAGGATCCGAAGAACTTTATTAAGGAGGTTTGCCGAATTTCTGATATATTGAGGGTTTTAAATGTGGAGAGGGTTAACTTGGCAACATATCAACTAAAAGATATTGCTAGTTCTTGGTGTGATTTATGGAAAAATAATAGAGGAGTGGGTGAAGCTCCACCTTCATGGGATAGGTTTGAAACAATGTTTATGGGTAGTTCTTCCCTAGAGAGAAGATGCAAGAGAGAGTTCACGAATTTCTAATTTTGGAGTAGGGCTCTATATCTATTTCCAAGTATAGTATAAAGTTCACTAAGTAATCGAGGTGCGCCCCAAAGATGGATATGTTTGTGACTAGCTTTTCTCCTTATTTGATTCAGGAAGGGAGAGCAGTCATGCTAAGTGGTGATATGTATATTGGTAGGCTGATGGTACATCTTGAGCAATTTGAGAAGGAAAAGTCTAAGTGGAGAGATATGTCCTATGGGTTTAGGCAGCTACAACAGGGTTTTAGAGGACCAACCCCTTCTTCATTTAGTGTTCCTTCATAGAATTTCAATCCCCCGAAGCATCAACAATGTTTTCCATTGGTTACATACTTTTTCTATTTCCCCCTTTTTCCTTTTCTATAAAATGGAGTTTTAAAAATATAGCATAGAATGGCTAAGCGTCAAACTATTCTAAAACTTGAGGAAACTTTTGAAACAATTTGAAAATTAGATAGAGTTGCCATTTAATTTTTTTTTTTTTTTTTTTTGAAGAAATTAAGAAAAATTTAGTAAAACCTTATATTTGAAAATAGGAATAAAATTCGAAGTTTATAGAGATTTTGGGCAAGGATTCCCTAATGACCTGAGGAAGGTTTTTAAGGCACCTCGAGGACATCTTAATTGAGTTATGTCTTTTAATGATCTGTGTAATATTTGTCGTATTGCATGCTATTTGAGAGATGCTTTCGAATGACTTGTTTTGAAATAAGTGATCTTTTTAAGGTTTCATTTTAAAAAATGATTGAATAAGAGATGGTGTATTTTGAAAACATTATCACCTTTTTAAGTTTGTAAATATCCTTCTTAGATATCATAGTGTTGGAAAATCAACTTCTTTTGTTAAGGAAAACATTATTTATTTATTTATTTAACCTAATATTTGTCTAATATTATGTGCAAAATATTTGAAAGAGAGTGAAGCCACAATGCATTTTCTATTAAAAAAATCAGAAATTTGTAACTCGAATACTAGGTCCCCACTTGATTCCATATAATATATGAATACAAATAAAGAAATTCACAAAACCAAACAAGATAATAAAAAGGGAGGAAATGAAAGAATTAAACTCTTCTTGGGACTTCAGACTTTAGTTTAGTCCAACTCCCAAGTGATGGGCCATGGCCCATAAGACCATGCAAGAGGATCACAAACACAAGATTTACACATGCAAATAAGAAACTGATACTAAATAAATTAACACTAAGATAAACAACTATGGATAAATATTCAGATAGTAAACAAACAAACATTCAATCATGGGCCAGGCCTAAATACAATTGATAATTAAGAGAACAAACTTAGAAAAAATAAAAAGTCTGTGCTGCCTAGAGGTAGGCCCAGATTGGAAAAATATATCATGGGCTAGACAACTATCAAGTTGCAATCTCGTTGAAATCACATTGATTCAAATATTAAGAAAATGCACAGACAACCCATCTAGTCTATATTTTTCATTTTTAAACATGTACAGAATATGATATGACTAAGTCTTTAACTTTAAGATATAATTTCACCTATGTGATATACTAATATTCAAATAAAATTCACACATATAATCAAATAGAGACACAAAATAAGACAAGTATTGGCATTTAACTTCACATAGCTACAAGCAATTAGCACTTAATACTGTTCTATTAGGCATAGTTTATAAAGAAAATAATAAAATCATATAATACTAACGTATTTGCACAAGGTAGAGGAGAACATGCAAAGCCGACATATGAATACAAACACTAGCATTAGACCATTATAATAAGGAAAACAAACACTCAGGTTTCTTATTCATGTTCTTTTAATTATTAGTGCCTACTAATTCACATGATTCTTTCAAGAACACAGAAAATAGGTCTTGCACAAGATTAATAGAACTTAGCCTCTTATGATCGTTAACACTAACCAAATATTACACATATGCTAATTCATTTTAGAGGGGAGACACTAGAAGAAGACAAGTAAAATATGTTGGACATATCACTTAAGGAGGTGGGATTATTTGGATTATAAATCCACAGTACCAAATATATAATAAAATAGACATTCTAACATAATACATGAGGCAGAAACCATGCTTTTATACTATTTTAAAACCCTAGTTAACATGATCACATATACACAACCAAATCTCACCAATATAGGCAGCAAGTAAGCACAGAAACAATGCTATATCACTGACTCATTCATCTCTAAGGGAAAAGGGAGGGGTATGAATAATATCATCTATTCTAGCTAGGAAAACAAGGTCATGTATAGGGTTTATAGAAACTTATAAGATTAGCAAATAGGAAGAGGATAGAAGCAAGAAATAGAATTGTCAAACTAGAGCTGTAGTAGCAGGCAAAGGTTAAGACAGATTCATACATTTTTTGTGAAAAGATGTTTAAATTAAGTGCATCAAGAGACAAGTCCACACTAGGCTAATAGAGAGTTTTAAGGCTAAGGTTCACATGTAGCAGGCATGTAATTTAGAAATAATAATAAAACAATCTTAAATAATGCTAGCATGGTCAAGAAAAAAGTATCACATGCTAAGGTTCTTATAAAATAGATTTAGGACCCAATGAAGATAAAATGTAACTTAGCTATCCAAAATTAAACAAGAGCTATCGGCTATTTATTTTTATTTCATGCAAATTCAGTTAAGAAAGAAGCATGGAACATGCAGGCTTTAGAAAGAAAAATAAGTAGGAATCATGTCAATTCAGGGGAAGGGTTCACTGAGCATGTTATACCAATACTTAAGGCACAAAAAACCTATTATTGGCATGATATATGCCAGACTAAGAATTCTAATTTAGCTTATATGAAAAGCATTCGAACTTAGCCAATTATATACGTAGATATGCAGGCATAAACTATTCTTAAACAATTTAACAGGTAGTAGGGTAAAGGATTCGAACCTTTGCATGCCGGTACCAAAAACCGATGCCTTACCAATTGGCTATACTCCATAAGCCTGTTTTGGACGGTAGGAATGGGGAGAGGGGGAGGGGAGAAGCAGGGCTCGAAGAACGAGCCGAGCCGTGAATCACATGGAATAAGGCATATTCTTATTAGGTAGCCAACTAGTCATTAAGAAGGAATACATGCAAAGACAACTCAAAACAAGGAAATATACTAAAAAAAAACCAACTAGACAGTATAAATACAACTAGAACAAGGTAGGTAATTCACATATAGTGGTCCGACCTAGTATTACCAATTTTCAGTCCTTATTCAAGTAATTTAGAAATTTAATCTTATTACATCTAGTTGTAAGTTTTATATTAGAGATCATTCAAAGGAGATTACCAACTTTTATTCAATTAGTTTAGCACGAGTGAGCATACATCAAGTTTTTCCAGTAAAGAAAGACATGTAGAAAAGTTACATTTAAAAACTAATTCACATTAAAGTACGAATAATCACTTTAGATTTCCAGTTATAAATAAAATAACATATAACCAACAAATACATTAGTTAACAAGCCTTAAAAACTATACTATATATACTAAT
Source organism: Withania somnifera (assembly GCA_039654485.1). Classification (NCBI taxonomy): domain Eukaryota; kingdom Viridiplantae; phylum Streptophyta; class Magnoliopsida; order Solanales; family Solanaceae; genus Withania; species Withania somnifera. The sequence continues at coordinate 10,583 of JBDJHY010131698.1, forward strand.
TTCTCTAACATTAATATTAAATCAACACTATGCAAGAGTTAACTAGAATACTCTATACATACTACTAGTCAATCATAGGGAAAGCAGCATGTTGACTCCAATAACATTAGAAAATAGGGAAACATGACTAAGACTCAGTAAAGAGTATTTTTTAACTTTAGATCACTTAGAAAATAGTTAAAAGGACATTCAAATGTCATATGTCCCTCACCCCTTTAGATATTCACACCTTTGGACTCATTGGAGGTGAATTGGACCCTCACCTTAGGTACTCTTGTATGATATAGGTTCTTTGGCTAAAACTAAGGAAAAAAAACACCATGCCTTATCCAAGTCACGTCTTACAAGTCTTTTCCTTGCTTTGCACTCATATAGGTCCTTGTTTATTTTAGCTAAAAGAGGAATAAGGTGGGTTTAGAACCTATTTACTTCTCTTTAAAACAATTTTGATACTAAAAAATACTCTTCAAGGATCACTTAGCAAGAACATGGGGAGGGTTGATGGAGTTTTACTTTATAAATTTTGGGTATTATGAAGATCAATTAATGATTCACTTGAAAATAGGGGTAGAATGGAATTGGAGTTGTCCCCTTACCATACTCTTGTGAGGACACCTTAATATTTCTTTAGACCTTATTTGAAAAAAACATTTTTATAAAAAACACTCTTGGGTTAAGTAAACATGAAAGAAAAATTTTTCAAGGGTAAAAAAAAACATAACCAACATCATTTAACAAGAAGTTATCACTAGAAACTCACAACCAACCAAACATACAAGATAAATTATATTTTCAATTACTAAATACACCTACACCTTAAGTGGAAAACATAGCCAGACCATGCAGCACAAGACAACATATTTTGTACTCTTTGAACGGTCTTAAATCAAGTCAATGTTTGAAGAGTTTGAAATTCTTCTTTGAACGATGCTTTGATTCCTTCTAAGAAAATGTTCAATGTTATGGCGCATCCTTAAACCTGTCTTGCACCTCCTGCCTTTTTCGGCTTCGAAATTGATCTCATTCCCATTATTTGGGTTGTATCTTTGTATAAAGTTCATTGGGATGAGCATACTTGCTTCCAAAGATCTACTACATCTTTGATATATGGTGTGGGGTAGTCTCAAACAAATTTCCATATTTTAAATAAATATAATGTGTGTAAGCCTCCAACGACTTGTCATGTCTTTAAATAAGATAATGCATGCTAGTCTTCATCAACTTGCCATGACTTTATGCAGATAATGCGCATAAGTCTCCACCGACTTGCTGTGACTTAATGTAGAGGATGCTTCTAGTGTCCCCCGACTTGCCACCACTTTATGCGATAATGCATGCTAGTCTCCAATGACTTATTGCATCTTTAAATGGATACAAGTTGGGCTCTAATGACCTATCAAATCTTTAAAAGGGAAAGCATTAACCTCTAATAACTTATCGTATCTTTAAAAGGGTGAATGTTAGCCTCTAATGACTTCCGATATCTTTAAAAAGGGTGCTAGCCTCCACTGACTTTCCGTGACTTTAAACAAATGATGCGTGCTATTCTTAACCGATTTGTTGCGACTTTATGCAAATAATGTCTAGTCTCCATTAAATTACCGCGACTTTATGAAAATAATGCCCATTAGTCTCCACCGACTTATCAAGACTTCATGCAAATAATGCCCGCTAGTCTCCACTGACTTGCCGTGACTTTATACAAATAATGCACACTATGCTCCACTGACTTGTCCTGACTTTAAGTAAGTGAGAATAGGGAAAAGAAAACTTACCTCCTTATTCTGACATTCCACTGTGCCCAATTGAAGCTAATTTTATAGGTGTCAAGCTCTATTGGTAAGGTGAAGTTATCCTTATAAACTATCTGAGGCTTGATCTTTAGCGGATCTTGCTTAGGCAATTTGTATATTTCTTTGTTGTTCTTGCTTATTTTTGTGACAACCCTTTTGTAATCAATGAACCTGTATTTACAGAATTGATTAGTTTTGTGAAGATAGTCTACATGGCTTCTGGTGCTTGCTTGCTTCATATTTCTTTGAGATGCTTCCCATGGCCGACTTCTGCATAAGCTTATTGAATTTCAAGCTGAAAGGGGCACTATATAATAAAATAATCAAGAAATAAATTTTTAATAAAAATAAGTTTCAAAAATTTTTCTGGATACTTGTCATGTTGTGAGCCATTCTTATAAAGAACTCTCCCATTTCACAATATTAAATACAGTCTTTGGAGGTCTCTTCCAAGTTTCTTATTCTATAATTTTGAGCATCAACTCAAAATTTCTTCCCAGTTGCAAATTCCAAACACGTCTCTGTAAATGTAGCGTGAATTTTTTATATCCTTCTCAAAAGTTCTACCCCAGTTTATAGTATGGTAAACTCGAGGGGTATGATCAAACCTTTATGGTGCTTGCGTATCCTATTGATGCAGAAATCATGTCAAATGTAGTTCCCTCAACAAAGAGGACCTTTGGGAAAAATTAAATATTTTTTTAAAAAAGGGTGACCAGATCTGAGAGGCTACCTATCTATCCCTTCTTTGGATAATTCAGGTCAAACATAGTTCATACATGGAGGATGGGGAATAAATAAATTACCAAAGTTCATTACATTGTAAAAAATACAACAAAACTGTAAATACATGGGAATACGAATCATAAACCTAGACATAGTACCTCTTGACAACATATGAGTTAATCGACTTAGTGTATTCTTTGCCATATATTTCTACCAAAATGAGTACAAGAATTTGCGAACCACGTATGGTCCTTGCCAATTTGGTGCTAATTTTGCTTTACCTTCGGATCCTTACCTTTTAATTAAAGGAGTGGGTTATCTTGTGCTGATAAAATTATCTGTGAAAAACAACACTAATTTTCATTTTATCGATCAAAGTTAGTTGGTTGCAATGCACTCAGACCCACTCTATGTTGCTCAATCCTAATTCATGAAT
>JBDJHY010131709.1:0-23489 GCA_039654485.1 Withania somnifera
ATCTATTGGAGATGGAAAACTGAAAATAGTTTTCTGTTAATGAACGCAGAGGATCTCGATCATGCCCTGAGGGTAAGCTCCGGGGTATGACAAACTCTGCTGGATCCATCTAATTAGAAGGGAAATGGGCATAGCTTCTGCTTTCAATTCATACCAAAATCAATGTATTTATCCATAGGGACACCCAGAAGATTGGCAGTGAACACATCTGGGAACTCTCTTACAATAGGAACTGACTATAAGTAAGAAACATCAACACTAGTATATCATATAAAAGAAAAATATGTTAAACACCCCCTCTCAACCAAATGTTATCTTTTGCAGAGTTCTTTTATTTAAACAATGTTTGAATAATATTGCTAGCATTTTAGAAATGGTCTTTCCTTTTGAACCTATATGCGTTTTATAGAAAAAGGGTCCATTTGGGAAATAGCTAAGTGTCAAATTACTCCAAAATCGGAGTTCATTCCAAAATAATTTATGAAAAAAAAAACAGAGTCTCCACTTAATTTTTTAAGGAATTGAAAATTTTTTGGTTATTAATTTCGAATATGAAATAGGAAAAAATTTGAAATTAAAGAAATTCTGAGTAAAGATTTTGTGATGTCCTGAGGAGGGTATTTAAAGCACCTCAGGAACATACCTAATTGGGTTATGTCTTGTGATATTTGAAATTTTTTGTGTTTTAATTCTATTTTATAAAGGGAACCATAGTCTTTCGAAGTAACTGATTTTTCAAAAGGTTTAATCAAATAATAGTAAGTAATTGTAAATTTGTATATTGAAAGCATGTTATCTCTCTGTTGTTTTAAACATTACTTATATGTCGAGGAGTTGTAACTATCAACTCTTTTAAACGAAAACATTACTTTTTATTTAGCTTATATTTTTCCTAGTATTGCATACTAGTGATGTTTGTAAAGGAAAACCAAAACATTATTTTTATTGATAAAACATTCCAAGAGATTGCATTTCCTACAATAGAGTTCCACCTCGTCTCCACACAAGATATGAAGATACATAATTATAAATGGATTAAAAAATCTCAAAGAAAAAGGAAAAGAGATGGTCTTCGGGAGAGTTGGGCTTAACTGAGCCCCCTAACTCCAATAATAGGGCTTAGCTCATCAAATTATGTAAAGGTGACTCCCGAACCAAGGTATTTGAATATAAAATAAATATAAAAGGATTAGGAAAAGGAAGTGAATAAATGAATCAAATAGTTAACTAAATAAAAAAAATCACATAAGGTAAATAGTTCATAAAGAAAACAACCAAGACACAATCCAAATGCTCAGTTGTGGGCTAAGCCCAATGCAAATCAAGCATATTAATCATCTTTGAAAAGGAAACAAGAAGTAAGTCCTAGAAGACTTAGGGGGAGTGTTGGGATTCTCCCAAATGAATACCTTCATGTATAGCACAAATCAAATTACACACCAAAGAGATTGGCCCAAAAGAAAAAACTAAAAGGATTGAATTCTAACATGTACAACACATGGGCATATTCAAACATATAAATTACAATATAATTAATCTTTTTGTATCTTTAAATTATGTGTTTTATTACTTATATATTTCAAATAGACCCAGAGAGACTACATACCATTAAGGATAAAATTAAGCCACACAGAAAAAAACAATACGAAACATGTATAGCTAAAATGAAGCACAAATGGAAACCGATAGGAAGATATAGTGGAAAAGTCATTTATCAGCCTTGTAAAATAGGAAGTATGGACTTTTTTTAAGAGGGTGGAAGGATTGAACTACTGAACATGATACCATGCCATTTTTAAGGAAAAAATAAACTATTTAATCTAACCATTGGTAATCTCAAAAATGAAAAAAGGTCAAGCATACTTTCTTTTAGACAAACTGACTCAAACTGATTTGAAAAGATAGGAAACTTTTGCACAACATATTCTTACTATGAGACCATACAAGATCAAGATCTCATCGTGATTCTCATCTAATTAGCCCACGGACAGGTGAAAAGAGACAACACAAGGCAATAGACTCTATCAATTATATGGCAACTAGTTATATATATCATAAGATGCAGAGTACTCAGAGAAGGAATTGAAGCTTAGACATGTATAAATAATAAAAAAAAGATATGTAACACCTGGAAAACACCCCTGTCATGTTAAATGGGTAAATCAAGAAAATTTGGTGAAGTTTCATTCAAAAACTGCTAGGTTTTTACAGGCAGTTCGATAGTCTGTGAACGGTTTCACAGTTCATGTAAGCCACTTGTGGAACCTATGTTGACTTTCCTCAACACTCAAAAAAATTTCTCTAAGTATAAAATAATCCTACAGATAGTTCTATGAGCCACAAAAGGGGATGATGGATCATGGAAGGACCCATCAAAACCATCTAGTGACCTCGGCTTGGAGATGGTTCCATGGGTCATTTGATGACTAATGAACCTGGTTTGCAGTTTGTAAGGTAAACCGTGAAAATATGATACTTCATTTTTGATTCATTTTCCCCATGGACTTTTTAGTCATTCCTTACTCTATAATGAGTTATGACAAATCATGTTGGGTTAGTAACCACTGATATAAACTCCTAAAACTTCATTATTCATTCATTATTTTCAAAATAACCAAATGTATAGAAAACTATCGATCTTCTCCTCTCAAGCCTTAAGAGCTGGGGTTTTTCAAAAGGGGAAAGATCTTCTTCAAATCAACCAAGGATTCCTCGAAGTTTTAGGTATTTGGGTTAATGAACAAGAGGATCCTTACACCCTTATGTCCCAGCCCTTATTTCATTCATAACTGATTTTGTTAGGATCATTATCCTTAATTTCATGTAATTTCTTTAGTCTATGTTCCAACCATTATCACTAATCTATTTTTGCATGTTCTTGTATCATTTTACCATGATTCACATTTACATTAAAATTTTGGCAACCTTTTGATAAAGTGTGTACAATACTTGTTCAACTTGGAAGTTTAACCTATAATGATGCATAAATGGTATTTTGAGAAGAATTATGTTATTTGATAAGTCAAGTGGGTGTTTGTCTAAACTTTAGATGCATTCATGATTTAACTAAAATAAGGGAATTTGAAAAATCTTCCCACAAACGCTAAGGCATGTTACTTGGACAACCTTTTACCTAAATTGTTTTAAACAGTCAAGTTAGGAGTAGTGGTATGTTTTGGGAGTAGTATAATCACCGAGTGGTTTGGGTTGAAAGACCCAGTTCCACAACTATGTTTTCAACTATAGGATGATATGGTATGACTAATAAGAGTCTACTTGGAGTTACTAGATGGATCCACTAGGTTTTGACAGGTTTGTATCTATGGTAGGGTACAGTTCACCAATCATTCGGGGACACAAACTGAATTCTATATTTGCTCACGTGGTCATATATGTCATTTATAAAACCTCCCATGGTGTCATGAATTAATATTTGAAATTTTTATTTTTACAAAAAATTGAGTTTTACTACCTGATTTAATTGAACAGTCGAATATTTAATTATTGAAATTTGGTAAGGTGACTATTACTTGATCATGTATTACATAGCTTATTCAATTTATGTAATTGTATACTTTTATCATGTTGACTACTACCTATTAATGTTAACTTCCCACTTACTCAGCATGTTCAAACATATTGATTGCATATTTACTTGCGCTGCATATACTTCACATATGTAGGTTCAACCATCCATCCTCACACTTGTAGTTGACCGGATATACTACTCTTAGATGCTTAGAGTTTAGTGAGTTCCTAGGGATTGGGGAATATTTTTATTTTTTTGGACTCATTAGAACTTGGTAGTAGGCTATTGAGTATTTACTTCCTTCATTCTAAGGTTAGCTAGGGATTTGTCCTAACAACCTAGTACTTCATGAGTCTAGGGGATTTCGAACACATTGATATTATGATGTTGAATTTGGAGTTTTAGATTTAATTCACCAGTATTTTATTTTGTTCATACGAGGTATCTATCACTATAATATTTTTTATTGAATTCTTTTGCTAAGAGTGAATTTTTAGTATTATGTGATGAGCCAAGGGTTTATCTGAGGTTGTTGAGGCAACTCAGTGGCTAAGGATGCCTTATGAAATCCATGGTGACTTTAGGGCATTAAAAAATAGGTATTAGAGCCTTATAATCAACTTTCCTAGGATGTCTAAATGCCAATGTAAGGTAGAGTCTCCTTTTAGTGTGTGAATTGCAATACACTTATAACATAGAGGCTAATAAACATTTAGAAAACTCCCCTTTGCTTCATGTCATTTTTCGTGCTTTGGGTTTTAACTACAATACTATTTTCTGAATTATGGTTTACCCATTTCAAATCATGCCTCTATGCAAGCAACCAGCTCATCAGACTAGGAATCAAGGCCAATAGAATCAAGCTCCACTATTTCTTGAGCTACAGAATATCACCAATGTCTAGGTTTGCAATATGATGATTGTTACTCAGAATTAGTAGTAGGCAATAGCTTCGTTAATCCCATCTGTCATTTAGGATACGGGTGTGGCCAGAGTTAGGGATTTTCTTGGGATGCATCCCCTGATCTTTAATGGTTTTAAGGTAGACTACTCCCCAAAAGGGTTCATTGAGGAGTTGAAAAAGGTTTTTGATATCATTAATGTGAAAGATATTAATAGGGTGGTTTGGGAATGTACCATCTAAAAGATTTGGCTCAATATTAGGATGACCAATAGAAGAGTTATAGGATTGAAGATACAGCCCCTTTTATATGTGCTGAATTTGAAAGAGTTTTCTTGGATAGGTTCTTTCATAGGGAAAAGAGAAGTGAGAAGATGAGAGAATTTTTTAGTTTGGAACACGGCTTTATGACAGTTTTTGAATATGGGATGAAGTTCACCCAACTGTCAAAGTATGTCCCAAACATGGTCACTGATATGTCAAATCATATGGAGATATTTGTTTCTCACCTTTACCCACACTTGATAAAATAAGGGAAGGCATCTACTCTGATTACTTAGATGGATATGGGTCCGTTAATTGTTCACTTAGAGAAAATATAAGGGGACAAGGACAAGATGATAAGGACCTTCTATAGTAAGAAGGCGAGGACTGGTCTAGTAGAGTTTAGTCAGCCTAAAGGTAGTAACCCAAACAACACCAATAGAGTTTTAGCAATCCATCTCCTTCATCATCAAGTGCTCCTACTAAGGATACTAGGCTACATTAGAGTTAGTATAATAAGACAGAGAGATTAGCTTCATAAGGAAGTGGGACTGGACGACGATCTTATCCCACCTGTGCTAAGTGTTGCAAGAATCATATCGGAGAGTGCAGGTATGGCTAGGGAATTTGTTATGGGTGTGGTCAACCAAGACAAAAACTTCAAGAGTATCCTTTTAAGGATATTTTGGATACAGAAAGCTAGTACACATACATGGAGGTTGCACTACATCTGTACAAGGTGGGAATAAACCTCATATTACTTCCTTAGTAGCAGTACCAACACCACCACACCAAGCTTATCAGGGCACTTCTTCTAGCACTAGTGGTGGCCAATGCAAAAATAAGTTATATGCATTGGATTCCAGTAGGAGCAGAAGTATTCAAGAGATATTGTTAGAGGTATACTAAATGTTTATGATATTGATTGTATATTTTTCTAGACCCTGGAACTACCTTGTTATTTACATCCCCTTTCATTGCTAGTCAATTTGGAGTATGTCCTAAAAAAATTTTGAACCATTCTCGGTTTCCACCCCAGTTAGTGATGCCATCACAGCTAAAAAAGTTTATTATAATTACCCAGTGTCATTCTTCCATAAAATATTTCCTTGTAATCTTGTTAAGTTGTACTTGCTGGACTTTAATTTAATTCTTGGCATGGATTGGATCCATTCATGCTATGCCATGGTAGACTTTAGGACTAAAATTGTCTGCTTTAAGTTTTCTGATGCAAATGCTTTACAGCGGGAGGGTAAGCTCTGAAGAGTATGTTTATTTCATACCTCAAGGCTAGGAAAGTGCTCTTAAAGGGGTTTATCTAGCACTTGGTTTAAGTTAAGGATTCTGAGTCCAAAATTCCTAATATTCGGTCAGTCCTAGTCGTTAGAGAATATATAGATGTCTCTTTTGAGAATATACTTGAAGCCTTCTGATAAGGATATAGACTTTATAATAGACCTCATTCTACCCACATAACCCATTTCCATTCCTCCATATAGGATGGCACCAGCCGATCTTAAAGAGCTTAAAGACCAAGTAGCTGATCTTTTGGAAAAGGGGTCCATTCACCCTAGTGTGTCTCCCTGGGGTTCCCCTGTCTTATTCCTGAATAAGAAATATGTTTCACTCCTAATGTTCATAGACTATTTTCAATTAAACAAAGTTACAATAAAGAATAAATATCCTCTTCTAAGAATTGATTAATTGTTTGATCAGTTCCAATGTGCTAGTCACTTCTCTAAGATTGACCTTTGTTCTGACTTTTGTTAACTTAGGGTCATAGATCCAAACTTTCCTAAAATAGCTTTTAGAACTCGTTATGTCCACTTTGAATTCATAGTCATGTCCTTTGGTTTGACCAATGCTCCTGTGGTATTCATAGACCACATGAATAGGTTGTTCAAGCAATACTTAAACTGTTCATGATAGTTTTCAATGATGATATTATGTCTTACTCCAAAAGTAAAGAACAACATGAAAACCTTCTTAGAATTGTCCTTCAAACCCTTTGAAACAGCCAACTCTATGCCTAATTCACCAAGTGTGAATTTTAGTTGAAGTCAGTTACATTCTTGTGTCATGTCTCTCTAATAAGGGTATTCGTGTGGACTCCCAGAAAATGAAAACTGTCAAAAAATTACCGCAGATCCATATTTGTGTTAGATAGTCATAGTTTCTTGGCTAATATCTTACATTCATCCAAGGTTTCTCCTCTATAGCCTACCCATTGACTAAGTTGACCCAAAAGAAGGTTAAGTTTGAATGGTGAGACCAGTTTGAGAAAAAATTTCAAGAGTTGAAAACCAAGTAGACCACAGGCCCTATTTTAACCTTGGAAGAGGGTTTAGAAGGTTACTAAGTGCATTGTAATTCCTCTCGTGTTGGTTTAGGTTATGTATTGATACAGCATGGTAGGTTAGTATCTGATGCTTATCGACATCTTAAGGTTCGTGAGAAGGAATATCCCACTCATGATCTTGAGCTGGTGGCTATTATTTTTTTTCCTTTAAAATTTGGATAGATTATCTTTATGGGGTGCATGTTGATGTTTTCATAGATCATAAGAGTCTCCAGTATGTATTTGAGTAGACAGTTTGAAATCTCCGACAAATAAGGTAGTTGGAATTGTTAAAAGATTATGATATGACAGTAATGTATCATCCAAGCAAAGCCAATGTGTTGGTTGATGCCCTTAGTAGTCTTTCTATGGGGAGTGTGGTATATGTTGATAAGGAGAAGAGGTATTTATATTAGGAGGTTTATAATCTTGCACACCTTAGGGTCACGTTGGTTGATGCTAAGGATGGTGAGATGTCGGTTCTTAATGCATCATAGTCTTCCGTAGTAGTAGATATGATATAAAAGTAAGATAGAGATCTATCTTACTTAAGTTGATTGGTAGGCATAAATGGAAGGTTTTCTCTAAAGGGGGAAATGGTGTGTTATGGTAATGGTAGGGTGGTCAACTTAGAGGGGCTTGAGGGAAAGAAAGCTTATAGCTCTTGATATTCTAATCATCTTGGTGCTACTAAGATGTACAAGGATTTGAAGGAAGTGTATTTGTAGGAAGGGATTAACGGGGACATAGCCGAATCTGTGGCTAGGTATCTGAACCGTCAGCAAGTTAAAGCCGAACACAGAAAGCCAATAAGTGAGATGCAGAAGTTTGAAATTTCATCTTGGAAGTGGAAGTCATAATTATGGATTTTTTTAATTGTGTTCCAGGGACTAATAGGTAGTGTGACTTTATTTGGGTTATTGTGGATAGGTTCACCAAATCATCCCATTTCATGCTTTTTCATACTGGTTTATCAACATTGAATTACGGTAGGTTGTATATTCAAGAGATTGTTCACCTACATGGTATGCCTTTGTTTATTATTTCTGATAGAGGTAGTCAATTCACTTCGCATTTTTGGAAGTCTTCCCAGGAAGGGTAAGGCTCTTAGGTTTACCTCAATACTACTTTTCACCACATACATATGGTCAGGCTAAATGAACCATCCAGAATCTGGATGATGTAGTGATAGCTTGCGCCCTTGATTTCAAAGGTAGTTAAGATGACCACTTTTTATTGATATAGTTCACTTACAACAATAGCTATCATGCTAGTATCCAGATGGCTCTATGTGAGGCCTTATATGGAAACAGTTGTCGATATCTCATTGGTTTGTTCTAAGTTGGTGAAACAACTTAGTTAGGTATAGAATCAATAATTAAGTCTACTGAAAAAGTTCAGTTTATTCGGGAAAAGTTAAAGACTTCTTAGAGTAGGCAAAAGTCCTATGTTGATATGAGGAGGAGGGAGTTGGGGTTTAATGTAGGTGATTGGATTCTGAAAGGTCTATCCTATGAAGTGAGTCATTAGTTTTTTTAAGAAAGGAACATTCAGACCGTGTTTCATTGGTACATATCAAATTTTGAATAGGGTCATTGATGTTGCTTACATGTCAGCTCTTCCAGCAGAGCTCGCAGCAGTGCATCCACTCTTTCACATCTCCATGTTATAAAAGTTCTTATTAGAGCCTCCTTAATAGTGCCTGTGGGTAGCATTGGTGATAAATATATATTAAACTATGAAAAAATCCTAGTCCAGAACTTAGATTAGAAATAAAGAGATAGCAATAGCCCAGGTTTTATGGCACAATCAGTCAGTTGAAGGAGCCACTTTGGAAGTTGAGGCAGACATGATAAAGAAGTAGCCACATATGTTTTCTTTTAGTTCCACTTCATTATAAGGTAATAGCCTCTGTTTCAATCTTTTCCCCCGTATATGTATTGTATATAGCATATAGCATAGAACATGTATTCCATGTCATTGCATGAGTCCCAATGTGAGTACTTGTGCATTTATTGATGTTTCCATAGTAGTTAGGGTCTATAGGAATATCTTGCATATGTTTCAGCTGAGTTTAGAGGTTGAATCATTGTTTTATAGGTTATTATGATGTTTTAAATTAGTTCTGAGTCATTCTAGCCATTTGTTTTCATTCTTCCTTATTCTTCTGGATGAAATCTTCATCCAAGGATGAACCAATACAAGGGAGAGATATTGTAACACCTTAAAAACTCCCATATCATCTTCCATGGGTTAATCAAGAAAAGTTTTTGAATTTTCATTCGATTTTGGAACTTCCAGGTTTTCACAAGTAGTTCCAGGGTCCGTACAAGGGTTTCACAATTTGTCAAACCCACTCGTGAAACCTATTTAGACTTTTCCTCAACCCTAAAAAAATTCTCTAAGTATGGAATAATCATATCGATCGCATGGGCCGTAAAAAAGTATGACGGGTAGTCAAAGGATCTATCAAACCATCTAGTGACCTCATCTTGGGGATGGTTCCACTTGTCATTTCATGATGAGTGAAGCTGGTTTACGATTCGTAAGGTGAACCATGAAAATATAACAGTTTACTTTTGATCTATTTTTTCCAGGATCATTTATGTCCTTCCGCACTCTTTATTAAGTTATACCATGTCATTTAGAGCTTAATAACCACTTATATAAAAGCCTAAAACTTTATTATTTATTCATTATTCACAAAACCACCAGACAATAGAAAAGCATTAATCTTCTCCTCCCAAGGCTTAAGAGCTAAGGTTTTTCAAAAGGGGAAAGCTCTTCTTCAATTCAACCAAGGATTTCTCCAAGTTTTAGGTATGCGGGTTTATGAACAAGGGGAACATCCCACCCTTGTATGACAACAATAGTTTCTTTGATAACTGATCAAGCTAGGATCATTTACCCCTAATTCTATGTAATTTTTTGGTCTATGCTCCAACCATTAGAACTGATCTGTTTCTGCATCTTCTTGTATTATTTGATCATTATTCGTGTTTAGATTAAAATGGTGGCAAAATTTGGATAAATTATGTACCCTACTTGTTCAACTTGGAAGTTTAACCTATAATGATACATAAATGGGATTTTGAGCAGAATAATGTGATATGGTAAGAAGAGTGAGTGTTTGTCTAAAGTTTAGATCCAATCACGATTTCACTAAAATAAGGTAATTTGATAAAGTTCCCAAAATAGGATAAGACATGTTACTTGGTCAGTTTTCACCTATATTATTTTAAACCGGTCAAGTCCAGAGTAGTGGTATGCTTAGGGAGTAGTATTAGCACTGAAAGGATAAGGTAGAAAGATCCCTATCCCATAAATATGTTTCCAACCATAGGATAATATCTTATGACCCAATGAGATCTTACTTGGAAGTAGTCGATGTATCCACTAGGTTATTGACAGGTATTGTATTTGTGGCAAGGTATAGTGCACCTATCAGTGAGGACACAGACTAAATTCCATATCTTCTCACATAGTTTTATATGTCGGTTACAGAACCTCCCGCAGTGTCATAAGTTAATATTTGAAAGTTTTATTTTTACTAAAGAATCAGTTTTACCACTTGATTTAATTTAATCATCTAATATTTTATTATTGAAATTTGGTACGGTTACTGTTACTTAAACATGCATTGTAGAGCCTATTCATGTTACATACCTATTTGATTTTAGCATGTTGATTGCTACCTATCCTTGTTACTTTCTACTTACTTAGTATATTCAAAGATATTGATCGCATATTTCATTGTACTGCATGTACTTCACACATGTAGGTTCATCCAGCAATCCTCATGCATGCAGTTGACCAGATCTACTTCTCTTACATCTTAGAGTTTAGTGAGTTCCCATGGATGGGGGACTATTTCTTATTTCATTGGATTATTGGCTTCATAAAAACTTGGTAGTAAGATATTGACTATTTATTTCCTTCATCCTGTCGTTAGCTAGGGACTTGTCATAGCAACCTAGTACATGAGTCTAAAGGCTTTCAAATACATGGATATTATGATGTTGAATTTGGAGTTTTAGATTTAATTCAGCAGTATTTTTCTTTTATTCTTTTGAGGTATCAATCACAGTTATAGGTTTTATTGATTGCTTCTGCTAATAGTTAATGCTAAGAATTCTGTGATGAGCCAAGGGTTCATTTAAGGTAGCTGAGGAAACTCAGTGGCTAGTCATGCCTTGTGGAGTCCATCGGGTGACTACGGTTATTACAAGATAACTTATTATTATGTGGTATTTATTAGCGAAAAATTAGAGTCACACAGGCAGGTTCTTTAATTCTTAGGTTATATGAATGTGACTCAAAACAGGGAAAAGAGAAGAAATTTATCACATCATTTCAGGAAAAAAACAAAAGCCTTTTGACACATAGGAAGAACTACGATAAAAAAAATTTGCGAGACATACATTTAACTCATAATCATGGATCCATGAACCATTTATCCAAATTATGTAGGTGTATAACTAACTTTCTCAATTCAACATATAATTCCAGGTGTAGAATTTCAAAGAAATATCATACATATATTGTCTCAATCACACATTTTATCAGATAAAACATGAAAAGTTATTTCAGACAAGATGTTCTACATGTTATCTTCTATATGAAACATAAGGGTCCAGTTAGACATAAAGCTCTAAAATATAAACCAATAATACATTTTAGATAATCAGGTTATCCCAGGCATATGTAGCAAACAAAATGAGGAGGTAGAGTGTTCAGGTTGCATAGTTCACATGGTTACTAAAATCAGGTAGCATGATTCAGGGGCATATATAAAGAATTCAACTCGTCATTCCAACAAAAAAAAAAAAAAAGCTTGAAGCTAGAGTGTCATGAAAATTTAGCATAAGATCATTTAAAGCAGTCAAGCTTGACATGGTCCCAACTAACCATTAACAAAACATGTTCAGTAGTTATGTATGACCATATAATATATTATGTCTAGAAATAACCCTATTTGAAATAATATAAAAGAAACTCATGCATACATCATAGGGTGAAATAAAGTAGACTTACTTAGTTTAGTTAGAGAGAGACCATAGTGATTTAGTCTTATAGAAGTAAACATGCATGAACAAAACTTAACAATAGTTTATATATACTAGAGTATCTCATTACATGGGCAGAGGGTCTGGTGTGGTACGGGTATCATATGAGATTAGAACAGTTTGCCTTGTCCATATTAACACTTATTCCTTGTGATGAGTAAGCTAATATCATATGTAGAAAGATAGGCAAAAAGTTTCATTTATGTTAGGCTTATAGGTCACATTAATCAAGAGAACAGAATTAGGCAACAGACATACAAGATAAAACTATAATGAGAAAAGGTGAACATCCATATTTATTCAAGGTCAAGGTTATACTAAGGTGGAAATCAGGGAGTCAAGTGGTACTACTATATGAATGGTTCATTTTGACACTAATGAGAAGGAGGAAACATATAAAATATCATCTAATCTTGTAGAGAAAATAGAGTTGGACTCCAGGTTTCATACAATTATTAAGATCAGCATGAAAGGTAGGAGAAGGCCAGATAATTAAGTTTGCAACAATTAGAAATTGATAGTATACACAGTTGAGGCAAGAGTTATTCATTCTAATATAAAGTGCTAGCATGGGCAGCTAGAGACAAGAACAAGTTCACATAAGGTAGACAAGACATTTAGGCAAATTCTTTCACAAAGTTAATAGGTAACTTAGGGATAATCTAAGATAACAAAAGATAAGAAGTAGTAGGAAGAAATATGGGAAAACCAAAAGTTTATATCTTTTAAAAGTAAGACCTAATAGAAGACAAGCATCAAAATATTTAGCATATATGTAGTTAAGGGTAAAGAGTAGGCAGGTTCATCATATAGACTTTGAGAAAACAAAACATATGAGTATGACGACATGGTGATTTCGACAAAATTATAAGACTAGGGTTTAGTCAATTACTAAAAGATAGATGAATATCATGGGAGATAAAACTAGGGTTTAGTCAATTACTAAAAGATAGATGAATAAATAAAGAAAACATTATCACTACTTAGATAGGTTTTACTAGTAGAAGGAAGTCATATAGAATCCAATGACTTTTTCATAAGGAGTACAAGCAGACAGTAACAAGACACAACAGTTAGACCCCTATGGATACATGGTAAATCACATTTACAACATTTAGATCTAAAGTAGACATTTTTAAACTTCCAGTTTAGTAATTTAGCCAGCTGGACATTATTTCAATTAGCTAAGAGTAGGCTTAAACCGACATTATTTAATCGGCAGACCCAGATAATCATATATCAACTAGGATAGCAGTCAGATTCAGGGAAGACAAGAGAAGGATACATAAAGGAAAGGATTAATATGTACAGTTTCACCCCTACCTTAATCAGAATATTCATTTAAGAAGTGAACAAGATCACACACAATTAACTGCATTCAAACAGGTAGGCATATACTTTACACATTTTCAAATACAACCATTTTCAAATATAAACCTTATCATCTCAAAAGAAGAAGTTGGTATCCACACTTTCATATCACAGATCTAACATCATCCAGAAACTAAGTGTACAGGTAAACCATTTTAATTTATACATACTCACATGGGCATAATAAAAAGAAAGAAAAGACAAGTCCATAGGATTATATACAAATGATTATCAATTTTAAGATTCAATAAGACATTTTACTAAATATAAGACCCTTTCTAACACATTAGACCTAGGTGAGTACTAATACAGTTAAAAAAAAACTAAATCATAACCCAAACAATGAACTAATTAGTGAGCACTTTATATTTGAAAACGTATATAAAATAAAACAAGAAAAACTTAGTTATTATACTTACAACAAAAAAAAGAAAAGGGAAAAAGTAAGCATTCCAGATTGTGAAAGAGAAATTTGCGAGAAAATAGTTAAGAAAATCCTTTTAAGAGGCATTACATGCCCCCATGTCCATTAGAGCTTAAGAGGCAATACCTTTGGCTTCCTAGGTGTTGATTTAGACCTCAAATTAAGTCATGCACCTCACCTTAGTCTTTCACTTGACACATAATTCATTAGATAAGCAAAATATCATCAAGGCTTATTATAGGCTACCTTATAAGTCTTCCTTTCTACCTTCCATTCACTAAAGTTCATTATGTAAGGTAGAAGAGGCATAAAGTAAATAAATTGACTTTATTTACTTCTAAGTTGCAACCCTTTTGAACCAAGAAAGACCTTCACGAAATAGTTAGGACATGAGGTAAATAAAGGAAAATTTGAAATAAGAATGTGGGGTGGGCTGATGGAGATTGATGTAGGTTTTAGAGGTGTTAAGCGAATAAATGGCCTAAGATTTCCTTCCCTTACCTCTTGTTACCTATTGGCAACCTTGGATAGCATATTGTCATTTTTTAAGAATGGAAAGCCATTTTATTGACAAAAAAAAGGCATTGATAAGAAGGGCATGGAGAGAAATCAGTTTTGACACTTCAAACAACACTCACAATGAAGACAGTTTAAAGGTTTTAAGGCTAGAAATAGGTAAGAAAGCGAACATACACACTATATAAAAACTCTAACACTAAGCAACCATGTAGAAAACAAACATGGTCAAATAAAACTTTAAATAAATCAGGTTTTAGAACCACATATAAGTTACTAGGAAGTGACAACATCTCAATCACAAAAGAAGAAATAAACACTTTGTATAGTAAAATAAGGATCAAAACCATCTCCTATACCCTTTATATACAAACTTTACCATTAGATCAAATAAAGAAACACTCATAAGAAAAGTCAAAAACTCAATTATTATAAGTTATTCTAATATACAACATTTAGCAAGACGATATCAAGGGAGTAAGCTAAAATAATCAATAAGATGAAAAAGGTTAGTAGTGTACCTTTTAGGGTGAAGGAATCAAGTTAAGGAATGGAATCTAAACTTTGAAATACTTAGAAACTAGCTAAAACTCTCCAACTTACTAGACCTCCTTAAATGAGTACAATGAAATCCCCTTTAGATTAATAGTCAAAGGGGATGATGCGCTCTTAGATTTTACCTCAAACCTGGAACTCTTAAACTCAAAATTTAAACTAAAAAAACCTAAAAAACTTTAAGAGCCAGTGATCAACACTAAACCAGCATAAAAAGAGAATGGAGATAAACGATATTAGACTGTTTTAGAACCATAAAAAATAACTACGGATCTATGAACACTCAAACTCAAGAATAAACCCTAATTTCTTGAAATTGCTACTACTCTGCACTATTCACTCAATTACTTGATTTTTCACTATATAGCTCTGCCTAAAGGGAAAGGGGGAAAAGGACTTATATAGTGGGGAAAGACTTATTCCCTAAGTTAAAAAAAAAGGGTAAAATCATAAATCAACAAGGATTAACCCATCCTAACCCTATAATTTGATCAAACAGATCTCGACCCTTAGGGGATAAGCATTAATCAAGAACCAATCATTGGCCTCTACAAGGTATATGAATCATACTAGAGAAGGCTAAGATCCCAAAATGTCACCACAATAGATAATTTCCCCCAAATTTCTAGGAAGAAGGTACAATGATATCAACATAGGTTATTGTCCTTGTGCCACGAAGTCACATGATGACAGAGTGGGGGGGAGGGGATCACAAATCATCCAAAATGTTTATGGAATCGAGGGATAGGTGGGAAAATAGGGCACAATGGTACGACAGGGGAAATCAGGGGGAAGGAAAAAAATTTGGGATTAGAGGGGATTTGGGGTTTATTTTGTGAAATGGGTCGGGTCAGGGGATTTTTGGACTAGGTTGGGGTAAATATTAAAAGAGGGCTTGGGACAAGTTATTTAGAAAAAAGGAAATGAGACATATACATACATACAGACAGACAGACACACACACACACACACATACACACACATATACACATACCACACATATATATATATTGATCAGAATAAAAAGGATGAAAAAGTAAATAATAAAATAATAAATAACTTGTAATGAGATCAAACTTGAGTTATTAAAATTGAAATGATCACGCATTTACTTAATAAAATTTCAAATAATATATACATAGTATACATAATGACCTTTTTTATGTCTCCACACTCCCTGTCTATAGAAATTTTCTACAAATGGACTTAACCACTTGAATAATTTTCTTAGGCAGTGCAAACAGTAATGAGTTATATCATACACTTAATTATTTATTCCTTATAAAAATATATGGTACAATGTATACATTAGCATGTATATACACCATATTTAAAAGGGTTTTCTAATAAAATTCACCAATTATACATGTGAATTCACTTGTATACATACTGTATACATGTGTATGTACTTCATATATGGTTTAAATGTTTTATAAAAGAAATATGCATTTTAATAAAGTCCATGTAATAAAACATTATGGAATTTTAAACTCAATATAACTTCAATTAGAATACCTACGGTTTTTAGAAGTACAGGCTTGTTAATTATTAACCAGAGGAGGGTAAAAATTGAGTGTCAATAAGTGCCTCCCGATTTGTTCATGGTCGAGGGAGGAGGCTGTGGGTAAATTGGTCTTGATAAACTCAATAGTATCCCATATATGAAGTCATGTCTCCAACAAAAAAATGGTGAATGGTTCAAAAATCATGGTCGGACCATGGCATTAGGCTTCCTACATATCTCAGGCTTAACAAGAATTCAGGTTACTTTTAGTTTAATGTGAGCATGATGTAGAAAGATTTCTCACACTACTATGGCTACAAACTTTATGAAACCAGGAGTTGAGGGATGGAAAAGGTCAATCGATATCAAACTGTATCTGAGTTTTTATTGTAGAGCTCAGCCTATATATCCCATACTAGGGAATCAGACTGCCTATAGTTTGACTCGATCAATACAAAAGGTGATCCTTTTATAATTATGATAACCTCAAACTTTTGGATAATGATAAACACTAATATAGGAATGAAGCTCACAATTCTTTAGTTATAAATGTGATGCACTGCACACCCATGATTAAAGCTTACTAGGTGTAGTTCCTTTATCTAGTTGTGTCTTCATCTTAGAAAGACCCTCCTCTACTTTCGAAGTGAGTGAAGAGTGTGCTTCGAAGGATAAAAAACTAAAACAAGAAAACTTCCATACCCCTCTAATAGGGAAGTGACTGATAAGTATTTTAGGTCTTATTTCCATTTTGTGAAGAGTTTGATAGTCCTCTTCAGGAATGGCTTGATTCCTGGTAAGAAATGGTTCCATGTTGTGTTGTTCCTTAATCTTACCAACACCTATGATTGAGTTTATTTTTGATATTTTCATCATTATATATGTTCTTATAAAAAGACGTAAGCAATCTGTTAGTAATATGATACTTCCCTAGAAATAAGGGAAATTTTTATACCTTTTACCTCTGTCAGTTCCTAAGGTTGATCTTGTTTCCATACTTTGGGGCCAATTCTTCTGAGTATAAACTTACTAATTTTCGTCTATAACTTATATATATTGTATGTGGTAATCCCCAACGACTTGACATATCTTTATAATCGATAATGCACACTAGTCTTGATCAAATTATTGTGACTTTACACAAATAATGTGTTCTAATCTCTACCGACTTGTCACAGATTTATGAAAATAATATGTGCTAGTCTCCACCGACTTATCATAAATTTATGCAAAAAATGTGCACTAGTCTTCACCAACTTGTCGCGATTTTATGCTAATTATATGTGCTAGTCTCCATCGGCTTTTTGCGTCTTCAAAAAATAATGTGTGCTAGTAACCACTGACTTGCTACGAGTTTATATAAATAATGTGTGCTAGTCTCCACCGACTTGCCGCGACTTGATACAAATAATATGCCCTAGTCACCATCGACTTGCTGCGAATTTATACAAATAGTGTGTGCTAGTCTCCACCGAGTTCTCATGACTTTGTGCAAATAATATGCTCTCTATTATCCACCGACTTGCCGTGACTTTATTCAAATAATGCTCTATTCTCCACCAACTTGCCATGATTTTATAAAATTAATATGTGCTGGTATCCACCAAATTTCTATAACTTTATGAAAATAATATGCTCTAGTATCCATCGACTTGTTGCAACTTTATGCAAATAATACGCACTAGTTTACATCGACTTAAGGAACTTTATATATATATAATATGTGCTTGTCTCCACTGACTCTCCATGATTTTATACAAATAATGTGTGCTACTCTCCATTGACTCTCCATGACATTATATAAATAATATGCGCTAGTCTCCACCGACTTTTCTCAAATTTAAACAAAGAATATGGTAAATGACATAAATGTACTTTCCTTGTTTCCTTTGGCACCTTCATGTTCTTAGGTTGATTTAAATCCTGGAAGTGCCACTCTTCTTTAATTTTTGTTTGCCATTCCTGATAGTTTTTAGACCTACACTCACAGAAACTCTTAATTCATGAAGTTAGTCTGCACTAATTCCACCACTCTTTGCTCTAATCTCGTAGTCTTTCAATCTTTCCTGATGATAACATCTTGGAATATTCTCTTGACTTTAGGACTCATCTAGTGATATAAAAATTTAGCCAAAAGTTTAAAGGAAAAAGAATATGGTGAAAGTAGGATTTTATAATTCCTTTGCCATGTCATGCTGTTGGTCCTACAAACCGTGTCAACTTCTGAGAGAGACCTTCACTAGCTCATCTAGGAAAATTTTAAGAAATTTTGAGCTTGGGCTAGAAATTCTTCCCTAGTTGCAAATTCCACGACTTTTTCACCATATAGAACTTCTCCTTGAATCTTTGAGATTCCTTCTTAGAAATTCTTCTCCAGTTTTCATATAAAAAAAAGGGTATTATCGAGCCATTGCAGGACCTACATATCCCACTGAAATAGGAATCGGGTCAAACGTAGTTTGCTCTTTGATAAAGGTATTGTAAAAACTTGATAGTATAAAGTAAAGAAAAAATGGGGTAGCCGAAGCTGTTAGGCCGCCTACGTATCCCTTCCGTGGGGAATTCAGTGTTGAACTTAATTAATAAAAAGACGATAGGGTATTTAATTATCAAAGTTCATTACATAATAAAAATGTGATTACAAAAGAAACTTGAATCATAAACCTAAACATAGTATATCTTGACATCATCTGAGTTGATAGGCTTGGTCTATTCTTCACCATCCATTTCTGCAAGAATGAGCAGTCCTCCACTTCTTTTCCAATTCAATGCGCACTTTCCTTTATATTCTTCTTAATGTGAAGAAAACCCTTTTGATAACTAGTAGACCTACCTTGAACTTCCATACACCCTTACCTTTTTATTAAACAAGTGAATCATCCTTTGTTGGTAGAGTTGCCCATGGAAGACAACACCCATTATTTTCTCATCAATAAAATCCAATTGATCATAGTGGGATTGTACCCACTCTATGTCACTTAATTTTACTTCTTGAATTACTCATAATAAGTGAATTTCATCTTCAGTCAGTATCACAGCTTCCGTTCAAAAAACCAAAAGTTATGGTGTGGCTCCGATCAAAGTTTTCATTATAGTCTGATACCTTAATAAATCATAAGTTAAAGCATCATAATATTATTGACTGCTATTGACCATTTAACAGACATTCTTTGTAAAGTTTCTATGGTGTTTCAATGGTTTCGTTCATCTTTGATCAATACGCGACTGAATTGTGATGAGTAATTTTAAATTATTAGCAAATCTCCTTGCGTCAAATGAATATTTAAATTATCTCCCTTATTAGTGATGATTAAATTTAGAATACCAAATCAAAAAATCATGTTTGCTCGTAAAACATCGGCTACCACTTTCTTGGTTACAGCTTTATAAGAAAATGCTTCTACCTATTTGGCGAAATAATCTATAGCTTTGAGGATAAAACAATGTTCATGGGATGATGGAAGTTCTAGGGCCCAATGACATCCACTCCCTAAGTCATGAATGGCCAAGGCAAACCCATTGCCTACAATTCGTGTAAAGGCATCTGAATCAAATCTCTGTGTACTTGGAATTGATGGCATTTTTTCACAAATCAGCAGCAATTATTTTCTATCATAATCATGAAATATTCGGTCTGTAGGATCTTTTTTCCAATAGTAGACAATTCAGAAGTGATCAACAATCTCCTGTATGCACTTCTTGTAGCTTTGATTGTGTCTATGCATCTGAGAAATCCAAGATCAGCATCCTTTTTAAAGGATTTCTCCACTAACAAAGAAATTGTTGTCTATGCGTATGATATCTTTCTTCTGGTTACCCTAGATATCTTTAGGGTACTCTCTATTTTTCTAGGTAACTCTTTATGTCATAGTACCATGGATTTCCATCCAGTACTTCTTCAACTCATGAATAGTAGGTTGGTTTCTCTTTTAATATAACCTCTCATAGGTCAATATAGTGTTGGTCAAGATGATGAGTCATAGTTGTGAGAGTGGCTAATGCATCAACGAGCTCATTTTATGTTTTGGGAATATTCTTGAATTTTACTTTGCGAAACCGCTTGTAGAGTCTTCATACAATTTCTATTTATAGGCTGATCTTGGAATTCTTGGCAATCCATTCTCCGTGCACTTGGTGAATCAGCAGATGAGAATCACCGATCACTAATAAATTTCACATTCATATCAGTGGCAATTCGTAAACCCAAAATGCATGCTTCACATTCGGTTGTGTTATTGATATAAAGGAAATAGAGCTTGGTGGTCACTAGTAATGGTGACCAGTTTCAAACATCAAAATCGTTCCTACCCCTAAACCTTTGATATTTTCTACTCTATCGAAGTACAATCTCTATTCTAGATAGTTTTTTGAATACATCTTCTCTGGAAAACCATATATCTTTTTATGGATACCCGATTAAGAGTGAGTTTAATTTTTCATCACCTGGATTCTCGACGAGGTGATCCATGATGGCTTATCCCTTGAAAGACTCTTAGGTAAAATATACAATGAATATCAACTTCCATTTTGCGAATCTGCCTGTGGGCATTGCTTTCTGGAAAATATACCTTAGTGGGTATGTTTTAGAAATATCGTAGGTAGTATAGAAGGACAAGTAGTGTCTCAAGTTCTGAGTGATCCAGGATAGAGCACATCAAGTTTTATCTAGAATAATGTAACTTATCTTATATTGAGTGAACTTCTTACTCAAATAATAGATGGCACACTCTCTCTTTCCTATTTCATTATTCTAAGAAAGGACGTATTCGAAAGAGTTTTTTGAAACTGACAAGTAAGGAAGTAATAGGCTTCCTTCCTATGGGGGAACCAGAACTGGAGGGTTTGATATATGATCCTTTATAGTATTGAAGGACTTTTAACACCCCTCTTTCCAACTAGTTACAACATTTTTCAGCATTTTGAAGATAGGCTCACATATAAGAGTCGATCGAGCTATAAAGAGACTGATTAGTTCAATATCCCTACAAGGATCATGATTTCTTTCTTGGTCTTTTTTGGTGGAAGATCTTTTATTTAATTAAATTTGAGGGATCAAGTTCTATGTCTCTTCCGCTAGCTATGAAACCCAATAGCTTGCCTACAGGTAGCCTGAAAGCATATTTAGCTTGATTCAACTTTAAGGTCTATTTCCTCAGCCTGTCAAAGAACTTCTTCAGGTTTTCCATGCGCTCAATGCTTTCATGGGATTTAATTATGACCTCATCCACATATACTTTAATTTCTTAGTGCATCATATCAGCAAAAATAGAGGTCATAGCCCTTATGGAACTGTCATTCTTGATTTTAAAGGGCATTACCCTGTAATGACACAATCCCAATGGTGTGATGAAACATATTTTTCTCCGCATCTTATTTATCATTAAAAATTTGATAATATCCAGCAAAAATTTGACAAATGACTGCATCTCATGTTTGGCATAATTATCAATTACGATATAGATGTTGGGTAGCGGGAAGTTGTCTTTGGGTTTGGACCTATTCATATCTCTATAATCTATTCACATTCGAATCCTTCCATCTTTCTTCTAGAATGGTACAATGTTGGCTAACCAAGTAGGATACTTGGAAACTATTACCACTTTAGCCTAATTTTTCTTAGTCACTTCTTCCTTGATTCTCGTACTCATGACAAGTCTGAATTTTCTAGCCTTCTACTTTATAGAGTGGCATTTGGGATCGAATGGTTGCTTGTGAGAGACAATATCGATGTTCAATCCTGGCATGTCATCATAGGACCAAGAAAACATATCAAGATACTACTTGAGGATTTGCGTAAGTTCCTTCTTATATTTCTCAATCATGTGTACACTAGTTTTGGTTTCTCTAACTTCCTCATCACTTCCCAAGTTAACAGTTTTAGTTTCTTCCAAGTTTGGCTTTTCCTGATTCTCAAAGTGTTCCAAATCTTCATCTAGTTGTTCAGGGAATGCGATCTCTTTATCATATTCTTTGGGATTACTAACCTTGGATTGGATTGGTTTATTAGGTACTTGGAATGACATGTCAGTAGCTGGTTTAAAAATCTCTTAACTAAAAGCACAAACACAAGATTAGGTACAAACACTCGCAAAAGAAAATAAGAATAATGAAATTTCAATAAAATAAGGAGGCTTTTCATTAAAACTTAAAGGACTAAATATGGCTCAGAATTTATAAAATTATATATTTTTTCCTTTTTAAATTCAACAACTAAGACAAATAAAATTGAAAATACCCTCACGGTCTGAAAGACATTAGCGGGATAGTCTTCCAATTCTACAACAATTACCCAAAATTTGGAGGATGGATACCAATTGTGATAGGGACTTATTCTAGGATGACATCATATTCTTCAAAACAGGGATCCTATCCCCTCCTCCATACTCTCAGGTACAACTGGAATGGAAATAGGAAAATGATCAGTACAATAAAGTAATAGGATTTGGAAATCTTTGATCCTTCTTCTTATTACTAAATTTTGTCTCATCTTCTTCTATTGGTTGGTATCCTAGGCCATATTTAAAAATCTATTTGATAATACATATGGGTTTGATGATCCCATTTATGTCCTTTAGGAGACCCATGCCAGTTTAGAACTACTTCTCCTCAGGATGGATTCTATCATTTTATGTACTAAAGGAATAAGAATGCAAAGGATTGTTTATTCACTGATAGAATTCACAATATTAGTAGTATAAAATCGGGTTCCCTTAGGAGAATCCTCTATCATCGTATGATCCCTTTTGGATAGCGGAGGTGACCGTAGTCCCCTTGAATAGTCACCTCCTGACCTTTCACACGAACTTCATGTCACGACCCAATTTCGTGGATCATGATCGAACCTACTATTCCACTAGTAGGAGAACCAACCCCCGTAGTCCGTAGCCGAAATGGAGGACTACTACATTTAATGTCGAAGAATATCAAGATACAAGGAGTAATAAAGTTGCGGAATTAGACAATAAAGAATGACTACCCAAAACCCAGTATCAGTGTCAAACGAACCACTGAATATAGAATC